>OW121703.1:24429003-24462024 GCA_933228785.1 Lasioglossum pauxillum | reverse complement strand
GGTGCTTCGTGGTGCTTGGTGGTGCTTGGTGGTGCTTCGTGGTGCTTCTTGGTGCTTGGTGGTGCTTGGTGGTGCTTGGTGGCGCTTGGTGGTGCTTGGTGGTGCTTCGTGGTGCTTGGCGGTTCTTCATGGTGCTTCTTGGTGCCTGGTGGTGCTTCGTGGTGCTTCGTGGTGCTTCGTGGTGCTTGGTGGTGCTTCGTGGTGCTTGGTGGAGCTTCGTAGTGCTTGGTGGTGCTTGGTGGTGCTTGATGGTGCTTGGTGGTGCTTCGTGGTATTTGTTGGTGCTTGGTGGTGCTTGGTGGTGCTTCGTGGTGCTTGTTGGTGCTTGGTGGTGCTTGGTGGTGCTTCGTGGTGCTTGGTGGTGCTTGGTGGTGCTTGGTGGTGCTTCGTGGTGCTTCGTGGTGCTTCGTGGTGCTTGGTGGTGCTTGGTGGTGCTTGGTGGTGCTTCGTGGTGCTTCGTGGTGCTTGGTGGTGCTTCGTGGTACTTCGTGGTGCTTGGTGGTGCTTCGTGGTGCTTCGTGGTGCTTGGTGGTGCTTGGTGGTGCTTCGTGGTACTTCGTGGTGCTTGGTGGTGCTTGGTGGTGCTTGGTGGTGCTTGGTGGTGCTTGGTGGTGCTTCGTGGTGCTTCGTGGTGCTTGGTGCTGCTTCGTGGTGCTTCTTGGTGCTTGGTGGTGCTTGGTGGTGCTTCGTGGTGCTTGGCGGTTCTTCATGGTGCTTCGTGGTGCTTCGTGGTGCTTCGTGGTGCTTGGTGGTGCTTGGTGGTGCTTCGTGGTACTTCGTGGTGCTTGGTGGTGCTTGGTGGTGCTTGGTGGTGCTTGGTGGTGCTTGGTGGTGCTTGGTGGTGCTTCGTGGTGCTTCGTGGTGCTTGGTGCTGCTTCGTGGTGCTTCTTGGTGCTTGGTGGTGCTTGGTGGTGCTTCGTGGTGCTTGGCGGTTCTTCATGGTGCTTCGTGGTGCTTCGTGGTGCTTCGTGATGCTTGGTGGTGCTTGGTGGTGCTTCGTGGTGCTTCGTGGTGCTTGGTGGTGCTTCGTGGTGCTTCGTGGTGCTTCGTGGTACTTCGTGGTGCTTGGTGGTGCTTGGTGGTGCTTCGTGGTGCTTGGTGGTGCCTGGTGGTGCTTGGTGGTGCTTGGTGGTGCTTCGTGGTGCGTCGTGGTGCTTGGTGCTGCTTGGTGGTGCTTGGTGGTGCTTCGTGGTGCTTGTTGGTGCTTGGTGGTGCTTGTTGGTGCTTGGTGGTGCTTCGTGGTGCTCAGCGGGGCTGCTGCTGCTGCTGCGTGCTGCTGCTGCTGCTGCGTGCTGCTGCTGCTGCTGCTGCTGCTGCTGCGTGCTGCTGCTGCTGCTGCTGCTGCTGCTGCTGCTGCTGCGTGCTGCTGCTGCTGCTGCGTGCTGCTGCGTGCTGCTGCTGCTGCTGCTGCTGCGTGCTGCTGCTGCTGCTGCGTGCTGCTGCTGCTGCTGCGTGCTGCTGCTGCGTGCTGCTGCTGCTGCGTGCTGCTGCTGCTGCTGCGTGCTGCTGCTGCTGCTGCGTGCTGCTGGTGCTGCTGCTGCTGCTGCGTGCTGCTGCTGCTGCTGCGTGCTGCTGCTGCTGCTGCGTGCTGCTGCTGCTGCTGCTGCTGCTGCTGCGTGCTGCTGCTGCTGCTGCGTACTGCTGCTGCTGCTGCGTGCTGCTGCTGCTGCTGCGTGCTGCTGCTGCTGCTGCGTGCTGCTGCTGCTGCTGCGTGCTGCTGCTGCTGCTGCGTGCTGCTGCTGCTGCTGCTGCGTGCTGCTGCTGCTGCTGCGAGCTGCTGCTGCTGCTGCGTGCTGCTGCTGCTGCTGCTGCAGCGGGGCTGCTGCTGCTGCTGCGTGCTGCTGCTGCTGCTGCGTGCTGCTGCTGCTGCTGCTGCTGCTGCTGCTGCTGCTGCTGCTGCGTGCTGCTGCTGCTGCTGCGTGCTGCTGCTGCTGCGTGCTGCTGCTGCTGCTGCGTGCTGCTGCTGCTGCTGCTGCTGCGTGCTGCTGCTGCTGCTGCGTGCTGCTGCTGCTGCGTGCTGCTGCTGCTGCGTGCTGCTGCTGCTGCGTGCTGCTGCTGCTGCTGCTGCGTGCTGCTGCTGCTGCTGCGTGCTGCTGCTGCTGCTGCGAGCTGCTGCTGCTGCTGCGAGCTGCTGCTGCTGCTGCGTGCTGCTGCTGCTGCTGCTGCTGCTGCGTGCTGCTGCTGCTGCTGCGTGCTGCTGCTGCTGCTGCGTGCTGCTGCTGCTGCTGCGTGCTGCTGCTGCTGCTGCGTGCTGCTGCTGCTGCGTGCTGCTGCTGCTGCTGCTGCTGCGTGCTGCTGCTGCTGCTGCGTGCTGCTGCTGCGTGCTGCTGCTGCTGCTGCGTGCTGCTGCTGCTGCTGCTGCGTGCTGCTGCTGCTGCTGCGAGCTGCTGCTGCTGCTGCGTGCTGCTGCTGCTGCTGCTGCGTGCTGCTGCTGCTGCTGCGAGCTGCTGCTGCTGCTGCGTGCTGCTGCTGCTGCTGCTGCGTGCTGCTGCTGCTGCTGCGTGCTGCTGCTGCTGCTGCGTGCTGCTGCTGCTGCTGCGTGCTGCTGCTGCTGCTGCGTGCTGCTGCTGCTGCGTGCTGCTGCTGCTGCGTGCTGCTGCTGCTGCTGCGTGCTGCTGCTGCTGCTGCGTGCTGCTGCTGCTGCTGCTGCGTGCTGCTGCTGCTGCTGCGTGCTGCTGCTGCTGCTGCGAGCTGCTGCTGCTGCTGCGTGCTGCTGCTGCGTGCTGCTGCTGCTGCTGCGACCTGCTGCTGCTGCTGCGTGCTGCTGCTGCTGCGTGCTGCTGCTGCTGCTGCTGCTGCTGCTGCGTGCTGCTGCTGCTGCGTGCTGCTGCCGCTGCTGCGTGCTGCTGCTGCTGCTGCGTGCTGCTGCTGCTGCTGCGTGCTGCTGCTGCTGCTGCGTGCTGCTGCTGCTGCTGCGTGCTGCTGCTGCTGCTGCGTGCTGCTGCTGCTGCTGCGTGCTGCTGCTGCGTGCTGCTGCTGCTGCTGCGTGCTGCTGCTGCTGCTGCGTGCTGCTGCTGCTACTGCTACTGCGTGCTGCTGCTGCTGCTGCTGCTGTTGCGTGCTGCTGCTGCTGCTGCTGCGTGCTGCTGCTGCTGCTGCGTGCTGCTGCTGCTGCTGCGTGCTGCTGCTGCGTGCTGCTGCTGCTGCTGCTGCGTGCTGCTGCTGCTGCTGCTGCTGCGTGCTGCTGGTGCTGCTGCTGCTGCTGCGTGCTGCTGCTGCTGCAGCGGGGCTGCTGCTGCTGCTGCGTGCTGCTGCTGCTGCTGCGTGCTGCTGCTGCTGCTGCTGCTGCTGCTGCTGCTGCGTGCTGCTGCTGCTGCTGCGTACTGCTGCTGCTGCTGCGTGCTGCTGCTGCTGCTGCGTGCTGCTGCTGCTGCTGCGTGCTGCTGCTGCTGCGTGCTGCTGCTGCTGCGTGCTGCTGCTGCTGCTGCGTGCTGCTGCTGCTGCTGCGTGCTGCTGCTGCTGCTGCTGCGTGCTGCTGCTGCTGCTGCGTGCTGCTGCTGCTGCTGCGAGCTGCTGCTGCTGCTGCGTGCTGCTGCTGCGTGCTGCTGCTGCTGCTGCGACCTGCTGCTGCTGCTGCGTGCTGCTGCTGCTGCGTGCTGCTGCTGCTGCTGCTGCTGCTGCTGCGTGCTGCTGCTGCTGCGTGCTGCTGCCGCTGCTGCGTGCTGCTGCTGCTGCTGCGTGCTGCTGCTGCTGCTGCGTGCTGCTGCTGCTGCTGCGTGCTGCTGCTGCTGCTGCGTGCTGCTGCTGCTGCTGCGTGCTGCTGCTGCTGCTGCGTGCTGCTGCTGCGTGCTGCTGCTGCTGCTGCGTGCTGCTGCTGCTGCTGCGTGCTGCTGCTGCTACTGCTACTGCGTGCTGCTGCTGCTGCTGCTGCTGTTGCGTGCTGCTGCTGCTGCTGCTGCGTGCTGCTGCTGCTGCTGCGTGCTGCTGCTGCTGCTGCGTGCTGCTGCTGCGTGCTGCTGCTGCTGCTGCTGCGTGCTGCTGCTGCTGCGTGCTGCTGGTGCTGCTGCTGCTGCTGCGTGCTGCTGCTGCTGCAGCGGGGCTGCTGCTGCTGCTGCGTGCTGCTGCTGCTGCTGCGTGCTGCTGCTGCTGCTGCTGCTGCTGCTGCTGCTGCGTGCTGCTGCTGCTGCTGCGTACTGCTGCTGCTGCTGCGTGCTGCTGCTGCTGCTGCGTGCTGCTGCTGCTGCTGCGTGCTGCTGCTGATGCTGCGTGCTGCTGCTGCTGCTGCGTGCTGCTGCTGCTGCTGCTGCTGCTGCGTGCTGCTGCGTGCTGCTGCTGCTGCTGCTGCTGCTGCTGCGTGCTGCTGCTGCTGCGTGCTGCTGCTGCGTGCTGCTGCGTGCTGCTGCTGCTGCTGCGAGCTGCTGCTGCTGCTGCGTGCTGCTGCTGCTGCTGCTGCGTGCTGCTGCTGCTGCTGCGTGCTGCTGCTGCTGCTGCGTGCTGCTGCTGCTGCTGCGTGCTGCTGCTGCTGCTGCTGCGAGCTGCTGCTGCTGCTGCGTGCTGCTGCTGCTGCTGCGTGCTGCTGCTGCTGCTGCTGCTGCTGCTGCTGCGTGCTGCTGCTGCTGCTGCGTGCTGCTGCTGCTCCGTGCTGCTGCTGCTGCGTGCTGCTGCTGCTGCTGCGTGCTGCTGCTGCTGCTGCGTGCTGCTGCTGCTGCTGCGTGCTAGTGCTGCTGCTGCTGCGTGCTGCTGCTGCTGCTGCGAGCTGCTGCTGCTGCTGCGTGCTGCTGCTGCTGCTGCGTGCTGCTGCTGCTGCTGCGTGCTGCTGCTGCTGCGTACTGCTGCTGCTGCTGCGAGCTGCTGCTGCTGCTGCGTGCTGCTGCTGCGTGCTGCTGCTGCTGCTGCGACCTGCTGCTGCTGCTGCGTGCTGCTGCTGCTGCGTGCTGCTGCTGCTGCTGCTGCTGCTGCTGCGTGCTGCTGCTGCTGCGTGCTGCTGCCGCTGCTGCGTGCTGCTGCTGCTGCTGCTGCTGCTGCTGCTGCTGCGTGCTGCTGCTGCTGCTGCGTGCTGCTGCTGCTGCTGCGTGCTGCTGCTGCTGCTGCGTGCTGCTGCTGCTGCTGCGTGCTGCTGCTGCGTGCTGCTGCTGCTGCTGCGTGCTGCTGCTGCTGCTGCGTGCTGCTGCTGCTACTGCTACTGCGTGCTGCTGCTGCTGCTGCTGCTGTTGCGTGCTGCTGCTGCTGCTGCTGCGTGCTGCTGCTGCTGCTGCGTGCTGCTGCTGCTGCTGCGTGCTGCTGCTGCGTGCTGCTGCTGCTGCTGCTGCGTGCTGCTGCTGCTGCTGCTGCTGCGTGCTGCTGGTGCTGCTGCTGCTGCTGCGTGCTGCTGCTGCTGCAGCGGGGCTGCTGCTGCTGCTGCGTGCTGCTGCTGCTGCTGCGTGCTGCTGCTGCTGCTGCTGCTGCTGCTGCTGCTGCGTGCTGCTGCTGCTGCTGCGTACTGCTGCTGCTGCTGCGTGCTGCTGCTGCTGCTGCGTGCTGCTGCTGCTGCTGCGTGCTGCTGCTGTTGCTGCGTGCTGCTGCTGCTGCTGCGTGCTGCTGCTGCTGCTGCTGCTGCTGCGTGCTGCTGCGTGCTGCTGCTGCTGCTGCTGCTGCTGCTGCGTGCTGCTGCTGCTGCGTGCTGCTGCTGCGTGCTGCTGCGTGCTGCTGCTGCTGCTGCGAGCTGCTGCTGCTGCTGCGCTGCTGCTGCTGCTGCTGCGTGCTGCTGCTGCTGCTGCGTGCTGCTGCTGCTGCTGCGTGCTGCTGCTGCTGCTGCGTGCTGCTGCTGCTGCTGCTGCGAGCTGCTGCTGCTGCTGCGTGCTGCTGCTGCTGCTGCGTGCTGCTGCTGCTGCTGCTGCTGCTGCTGCTGCGTGCTGCTGCTGCTGCTGCGTGCTGCTGCTGCTCCGTGCTGCTGCTGCTGCGTGCTGCTGCTGCTGCTGCGTGCTGCTGCTGCTGCTGCGTGCTGCTGCTGCTGCTGCGTGCTAGTGCTGCTGCTGCTGCGTGCTGCTGCTGCTGCTGCGAGCTGCTGCTGCTGCTGCGTGCTGCTGCTGCTGCTGCGTGCTGCTTCTGCTGCTGCGTGCTGCTGCTGCTGCGTACTGCTTGCTGCTGCTGCGTGCTGCTGCTGCTGCTGCGTGCTGCTGCTGCTGCTGCTGCGTGCTGCTGCTGCTGCTGCGTGCTGCTGCTGCTGCTGCGTGCTGCTGCTGCTGCTGCGTGCTGCGGCTGCTGCTGCTGCTGCGTGCTGCTGCTGCTGCTGCGTGCTGCTGCTGCTGCTGCGTGCTGCTGCTGCTGCGTGCTGCTGCTGCTGCTGCTGCTGCTGCTGCTGCTGCGTGCTGCTGCTGCTGCTGCGTACTGCTGCTGCTGCTGCGTGCTGCTGCTGCTGCTGCTGCTGCGTGCTGCTGCTGCTGCTGCGAGCTGCTGCTGCTGCTGCGTGCTGCTCCTGCTGCTGCGTGCTGCTGCTGCTGCTGCTGCTGCGTGCTGCTGCTGCTGCTGCGTGCTAGTGCTGCTGCTGCTGCGTGCTGCTGCTGCTGCGTGCTGCTGCTGCTGCTGCGTGCTGCTGCTGCTGCGTGCTGCTGCTGCTGCTGCGTGCTGCTGCTGCTGCTGCGTGCTAGTGCTGCTGCTGCTGCGTGCTGCTGCTGCTGCTGCGTGCTAGTGCTGCTGCTGCTGCGTGCTGCTGCTGCTGCTGCGTGCCTGCTGCTGCTGCTGCTGCTGCTGCTGCTGCTGCTGCGTGCTGCTGCTGCTGCTGCGTGCTGCTGCTGCTGCTGCGTGCTGCTGCTGCTGCTGCTGCGTGCTGCTGCTGCTGCTGCGTGCCGCTGCTGCTGCTGCGTGCCGCTGCTGCTGCTGCGTGCTGCTGCTGATGCTGCGTGCTGCTGCTGCTGCTGCGTGCTGCTGCTGCTGCTGCGTGCTGCTGCTGCTGCTGCTGCTGCTGCTGCTGCGTGCTGCTGCTGCTGCTGCGTGCTGCTGCTGCTGCTGCGTGCTGCTGCTGCGTGCTGCTGCTGCTGCGTGCTGCTGCTGCTGCTGCGTGCTGCTGCTGCTGCTGCGTGCTGCTGCTGCTGCTGCTGCGTGCTGCTGCTGCTGCTGCTGCTGCTGCGTGCTGCTGCTGCTGCTGCGTGCTGCTGCTGCTGCTGCGTGCTGCTGCTGCTGCTGCGTGCTGCTGCTGCTGCGTGCTGCTGCTGCTGCGTGCTGCTGCTGCTGCTGCGTGCTGCTGCTGCTGCTGCTGCTGCGTGCTGCTGCTGCTGCTGCGTGCTGCTGCTGCTCGCTGCGAGCTGCTGCTGCTGCTGCTGCTGCTGCTGCGTGCTGCTGCTGCTGCTGCGAGCTGCTGCTGCTGCTGCTGCTGCGTGCTGCTGCTGCTGCTGCGTGCTGCTGCTGCTGCTGCGTGCTGCTGCTGCTACTGCTGCTGCTGCTGCGTGCTGCTGCTGCTGCTGCTGCTGCGTGCTGCTGCTGCTGCGTGCTGCTGCTGCTGCTGCGAGCTGCTGCTGCTGCTGCGTGCTGCGTGCTGCTGCTGCTGCGTGCTGCTGCTGCTGCGTGCTGCTGCTGCTGCGTGCTGCTGCTGCTGCTGCGTGCTGCTGCTTGCTGCTGCTGCTGCGTGCTGCTGCTGCTGCGTGCTGCTGCTGCTGCTGCGTGCTGCTGCTGCGTGCCGCTGCTGCTGCTGCGTGCTGCTGCTGCGTGCTGCTGCTGCTGCTGCGTGCGTGCTGCTGCTGCTGCTGCGTGCTGCTGCTGCCTGCTGCTGCTGCTGCTGCTGCTGCTGCTGCTGCTGCTGCTGCTGCTGCTGCTGCTGCTGCTGCTGCTGCTGCTGCTGCTGCTGCTGCTGCTGCTGCTGCTGCTGCTGCTGCTGCTGCTGCTGCTGCTGCTGCTGCTGCTGCTGCTGCTGCTGCTGCTGCTGCTGCTGCTGCTGCTGCTGCTGCTGCTGCTGCTGCTGCTGCTGCTGCTTGCTGCTGCTGCTGCTGCTGCTGCTGCTGCTGCTGCTGCTGCTGCTGCTGCTGCTGCTGCTGCTGCTGCTGCTGCTGCTGCTGCTGCTGCTGCTGCTGCTGCTGCTGCTGCTGCTGCTGCTGCTGCTGCTGCTGCTGCTGCTGCTGCTGCTGCTGCTGCTGCTGCTGCTGCTGCTGCTGCTGCTGCTGCTGCTGCTGCTGCTGCTGCTGCTGCTGCTGCTGCTGCCTGCTGCTGCTGCTGCTGCTGCTGCTGCTGCTGCTGCTGCTGCTGCTGCTGCTGCTGCTGCTGCTGCTGCTGCTGCTGCTGCTGCTGCTGCTGCTGCTGCTGCTGCTGCTGCTGCTGCTGCTGCTGCTGCTGCTGCTGCTGCTGCTGCTGCTGCTGCTGCTGCTGCTGCTGCTGCTGCTGCTGCTGCTGCTGCTGCTGCTGCTGCTGCTGCTGCTGCTGCTGCTGCTGCTGCTGCTGCTGCTGCTGCTGCTGCTGCTGCTGCTGCTGCTGCTGCTGCTGCTGCTGCTGCTGCTGCTGCTGCTGCTGCTGCTGCTGCTGCTGCTGCTGCTGCTGCTGCTGCTGCTGCTGCTGCTGCTGCTGCTGCTGCTGCTGCTGCTGCTGCTGCTGCTGCTGCTGCTGCTGCTGCTGCTGCTGCTGCTGCTGCTGCTGCTGCTGCTGCTGCTGCTGCTGCTGCTGCTGCTGCTGCTGCTGCTGCTGCTGCTGCTGCTGCTGCTGCTGCTGCTGCTGCTGCTGCTGCTGCTGCTGCTGCTGCTGCTGCTGCTGCTGCTGCTGCTGCTGCTGCTGCTGCTGCTGCTGCTGCTGCTGCTGCTGCTGCTGCTGCTGCTGCTGCTGCTGCTGCTGCTGCTGCTGCTGCTGCTGCTGCTGCTGCTGCTGCTGCTGCTGCTGCTGCTGCTGCTGCTGCTGCTGCTGCTGCTGCTGCTGCTGCTGCTGCTGCTGCTGCTGCTGCTGCTGCTGCTGCTGCTGCTGCTGCTGCTGCTGCTGCTGCTGCTGCTGCTGCTGCTGCTGCTGCTGCTGCTGCTGCTGCTGCTGCTGCTGCTGCTGCTGCTGCTGCTGCTGCTGCTGCTGCTGCTGCTGCTGCTGCTGCTGCTGCTGCTGCTGCTGCTGCTGCTGCTGCTGCTGCTGCTGCTGCTGCTGCTGCTGCTGCTGCTGCTGCTGCTGCTGCTGCTGCTGCTGCTGCTGCTGCTGCTGCTGCTGCTGCTGCTGCTGCTGCTGCTGCTGCTGCTGCTGCTGCTGCTGCTGCTGCTGCTGCTGCTGCTGCTGCTGCTGCTGCTGCTGCTGCTGCTGCTGCTGCTGCTGCTGCTGCTGCTGCTGCTGCTGCTGCTGCTGCTGCTGCTGCTGCTGCTGCTGCTGCTGCTGCTGCTGCTGCTGCTGCTGCTGCTGCTGCTGCTGCTGCTGCTGCTGCTGCTGCTGCTGCTGCTGCTGCTGCTGCTGCTGCTGCTGCTGCTGCTGCTGCTGCTGCTGCTGCTGCTGCTGCTGCTGCTGCTGCTGCTGCTGCTGCTGCTGCTGCTGCTGCTGCTGCTGCTGCTGCTGCTGCTGCTGCTGCTGCTGCTGCTGCTGCTGCTGCTGCTGCTGCTGCTGCTGCTGCTGCTGCTGCTGCTGCTGCTGCTGCTGCTGCTGCTGCTGCTGCTGCTGCTGCTGCTGCTGCTGCTGCTGCTGCTGCTGCTGCTGCTGCTGCTGCTGCTGCTGCTGCTGCTGCTGCTGCTGCTGCTGCTGCTGCTGCTGCTGCTGCTGCTGCTGCTGCTGCTGCTGCTGCTGCTGCTGCTGCTGCTGCTGCTGCTGCTGCTGCTGCTGCTGCTGCTGCTGCTGCTGCTGCTGCTGCTGCTGCTGCTGCTGCTGCTGCTGCTGCTGCTGCTGCTGCTGCTGCTGCTGCTGCTGCTGCTGCTGCTGCTGCTGCTGCTGCTGCTGCTGCTGCTGCTGCTGCTGCTGCTGCTGCTGCTGCTGCTGCTGCTGCTGCTGCTGCTGCTGCTGCTGCTGCTGCTGCTGCTGCTGCTGCTGCTGCTGCTGCTGCTGCTGCTGCTGCTGCTGCTGCTGCTGCTGCTGCTGCTGCTGCTGCTGCTGCTGCTGCTGCTGCTGCTGCTGCTGCTGCTGCTGCTGCTGCTGCTGCTGCTGCTGCTGCTGCTGCTGCTGCTGCTGCTGCTGCTGCTGCTGCTGCTGCTGCTGCTGCTGCTGCTGCTGCTGCTGCTGCTGCTGCTGCTGCTGCTGCTGCTGCTGCTGCTGCTGCTGCTGCTGCTGCTGCTGCTGCTGCTGCTGCTGCTGCTGCTGCTGCTGCTGCTGCTGCTGCTGCTGCTGCTGCTGCTGCTGCTGCTG
Organism: Lasioglossum pauxillum; assembly: GCA_933228785.1. Lineage (NCBI taxonomy): Eukaryota > Metazoa > Arthropoda > Insecta > Hymenoptera > Halictidae > Lasioglossum > Lasioglossum pauxillum. Next base: position 24,451,827 of record OW121703.1, on the reverse strand, counting down.
CTGCTGCTGCTGCTGCTGCTGCTGCTGCTGCTGCTGCTGCTGCTGCTGCTGCTGCTGCTGCTGCTGCTGCTGCTGCTGCTGCTGCTGCTGCTGCTGCTGCTGCTGCTGCTGCTGCTGCTGCTGCTGCTGCTGCTGCTGCTGCTGCTGCTGCTGCTGCTGCTGCTGCTGCTGCTGCTGCTGCTGCTGCTGCTGCTGCTGCTGCTGCTGCTGCTGCTGCTGCTGCTGCTGCTGCTGCTGCTGCTGCTGCTGCTGCTGCTGCTGCTGCTGCTGCTGCTGCTGCTGCTGCTGCTGCTGCTGCTGCTGCTGCTGCTGCTGCTGCTGCTGCTGCTGCTGCTGCTGCTGCTGCTGCTGCTGCTGCTGCTGCTGCTGCTGCTGCTGCTGCTGCTGCTGCTGCTGCTGCTGCTGCTGCTGCTGCTGCTGCTGCTGCTGCTGCTGCTGCTGCTGCTGCTGCTGCTGCTGCTGCTGCTGCTGCTGCTGCTGCTGCTGCTGCTGCTGCTGCTGCTGCTGCTGCTGCTGCTGCTGCTGCTGCTGCTGCTGCTGCTGCTGCTGCTGCTGCTGCTGCTGCTGCTGCTGCTGCTGCTGCTGCTGCTGCTGCTGCTGCTGCTGCTGCTGCTGCTGCTGCTGCTGCTGCTGCTGCTGCTGCTGCTGCTGCTGCTGCTGCTGCTGCTGCTGCTGCTGCTGCTGCTGCTGCTGCTGCTGCTGCTGCTGCTGCTGCTGCTGCTGCTGCTGCTGCTGCTGCTGCTGCTGCTGCTGCTGCTGCTGCTGCTGCTGCTGCTGCTGCTGCTGCTGCTGCTGCTGCTGCTGCTGCTGCTGCTGCTGCTGCTGCTGCTGCTGCTGCTGCTGCTGCTGCTGCTGCTGCTGCTGCTGCTGCTGCTGCTGCTGCTGCTGCTGCTGCTGCTGCTGCTGCTGCTGCTGCTGCTGCTGCTGCTGCTGCTGCTGCTGCTGCTGCTGCTGCTGCTGCTGCTGCTGCTGCTGCTGCTGCTGCTGCTGCTGCTGCTGCTGCTGCTGCTGCTGCTGCTGCTGCTGCTGCTGCTGCTGCTGCTGCTGCTGCTGCTGCTGCTGCTGCTGCTGCTGCTGCTGCTGCTGCTGCTGCTGCTGCTGCTGCTGCTGCTGCTGCTGCTGCTGCTGCTGCTGCTGCTGCTGCTGCTGCTGCTGCTGCTGCTGCTGCTGCTGCTGCTGCTGCTGCTGCTGCTGCTGCTGCTGCTGCTGCTGCTGCTGCTGCTGCTGCTGCTGCTGCTGCTGCTGCTGCTGCTGCTGCTGCTGCTGCTGCTGCTGCTGCTGCTGCTGCTGCTGCTGCTGCTGCTGCTGCTGCTGCTGCTGCTGCTGCTGCTGCTGCTGCTGCTGCTGCTGCTGCTGCTGCTGCTGCTGCTGCTGCTGCTGCTGCTGCTGCTGCTGCTGCTGCTGCTGCTGCTGCTGCTGCTGCTGCTGCTGCTGCTGCTGCTGCTGCTGCTGCTGCTGCTGCTGCTGCTGCTGCTGCTGCTGCTGCTGCTGCTGCTGCTGCTGCTGCTGCTGCTGCTGCTGCTGCTGCTGCTGCTGCTGCTGCTGCTGCTGCTGCTGCTGCTGCTGCTGCTGCTGCTGCTGCTGCTGCTGCTGCTGCTGCTGCTGCTGCTGCTGCTGCTGCTGCTGCTGCTGCTGCTGCTGCTGCTGCTGCTGCTGCTGCTGCTGCTGCTGCTGCTGCTGCTGCTGCTGCTGCTGCTGCTGCTGCTGCTGCTGCTGCTGCTGCTGCTGCTGCTGCTGCTGCTGCTGCTGCTGCTGCTGCTGCTGCTGCTGCTGCTGCTGCTGCTGCTGCTGCTGCTGCTGCTGCTGCTGCTGCTGCTGCTGCTGCTGCTGCTGCTGCTGCTGCTGCTGCTGCTGCTGCTGCTGCTGCTGCTGCTGCTGCTGCTGCTGCTGCTGCTGCTGCTGCTGCTGCTGCTGCTGCTGCTGCTGCTGCTGCTGCTGCTGCTGCTGCTGCTGCTGCTGCTGCTGCTGCTGCTGCTGCTGCTGCTGCTGCTGCTGCTGCTGCTGCTGCTGCTGCTGCTGCTGCTGCTGCTGCTGCTGCTGCTGCTGCTGCTGCTGCTGCTGCTGCTGCTGCTGCTGCTGCTGCTGCTGCTGCTGCTGCTGCTGCTGCTGCTGCTGCTGCTGCTGCTGCTGCTGCTGCTGCTGCTGCTGCTGCTGCTGCTGCTGCTGCTGCTGCTGCTGCTGCTGCTGCTGCTGCTGCTGCTGCTGCTGCTGCTGCTGCTGCTGCTGCTGCTGCTGCTGCTGCTGCTGCTGCTGCTGCTGCTGCTGCTGCTGCTGCTGCTGCTGCTGCTGCTGCTGCTGCTGCTGCTGCTGCTGCTGCTGCTGCTGCTGCTGCTGCTGCTGCTGCTGCTGCTGCTGCTGCTGCTGCTGCTGCTGCTGCTGCTGCTGCTGCTGCTGCTGCTGCTGCTGCTGCTGCTGCTGCTGCTGCTGCTGCTGCTGCTGCTGCTGCTGCTGCTGCTGCTGCTGCTGCTGCTGCTGCTGCTGCTGCTGCTGCTGCTGCTGCTGCTGCTGCTGCTGCTGCTGCTGCTGCTGCTGCTGCTGCTGCTGCTGCTGCTGCTGCTGCTGCTGCTGCTGCTGCTGCTGCTGCTGCTGCTGCTGCTGCTGCTGCTGCTGCTGCTGCTGCTGCTGCTGCTGCTGCTGCTGCTGCTGCTGCTGCTGCTGCTGCTGCTGCTGCTGCTGCTGCTGCTGCTGCTGCTGCTGCTGCTGCTGCTGCTGCTGCTGCTGCTGCTGCTGCTGCTGCTGCTGCTGCTGCTGCTGCTGCTGCTGCTGCTGCTGCTGCTGCTGCTGCTGCTGCTGCTGCTGCTGCTGCTGCTGCTGCTGCTGCTGCTGCTGCTGCTGCTGCTGCTGCTGCTGCTGCTGCTGCTGCTGCTGCTGCTGCTGCTGCTGCTGCTGCTGCTGCTGCTGCTGCTGCTGCTGCTGCTGCTGCTGCTGCTGCTGCTGCTGCTGCTGCTGCTGCTGCTGCTGCTGCTGCTGCTGCTGCTGCTGCTGCTGCTGCTGCTGCTGCTGCTGCTGCTGCTGCTGCTGCTGCTGCTGCTGCTGCTGCTGCTGCTGCTGCTGCTGCTGCTGCTGCTGCTGCTGCTGCTGCTGCTGCTGCTGCTGCTGCTGCTGCTGCTGCTGCTGCTGCTGCTGCTGCTGCTGCTGCTGCTGCTGCTGCTGCTGCTGCTGCTGCTGCTGCTGCTGCTGCTGCTGCTGCTGCTGCTGCTGCTGCTGCTGCTGCTGCTGCTGCTGCTGCTGCTGCTGCTGCTGCTGCTGCTGCTGCTGCTGCTGCTGCTGCTGCTGCTGCTGCTGCTGCTGCTGCTGCTGCTGCTGCTGCTGCTGCTGCTGCTGCTGCTGCTGCTGCTGCTGCTGCTGCTGCTGCTGCTGCTGCTGCTGCTGCTGCTGCTGCTGCTGCTGCTGCTGCTGCTGCTGCTGCTGCTGCTGCTGCTGCTGCTGCTGCTGCTGCTGCTGCTGCTGCTGCTGCTGCTGCTGCTGCTGCTGCTGCTGCTGCTGCTGCTGCTGCTGCTGCTGCTGCTGCTGCTGCTGCTGCTGCTGCTGCTGCTGCTGCTGCTGCTGCTGCTGCTGCTGCTGCTGCTGCTGCTGCTGCTGCTGCTGCTGCTGCTGCTGCTGCTGCTGCTGCTGCTGCTGCTGCTGCTGTGCTGCTGCTGCTGCTGCTGCTGCTGCTGTGCTGCTGCTGCTGCTGCTGCTGCTGCTGCTGCTGCTGCTGCTGCTGCTGCTGCTGCTGCTGCTGCTGCTGCTGCTGCTGCTGCTGCTGCTGCTGCTGCTGCTGCTGCTGCTGCTGCTGCTGCTGCTGCTGCTGCTGCTGCTGCTGCTGCTGCTGCTGCTGCTGCTGCTGCTGCTGCTGCTGCTGCTGCTGCTGCTGCTGCTGCTGCTGCTGCTGCTGCTGCTGCTGCTGCTGCTGCTGCTGCTGCTGCTGCTGCTGCTGCTGCTGCTGCTGCTGCTGCTGCTGCTGCTGCTGCTGCTGCTGCTGCTGCTGCTGCTGCTGCTGCTGCTGCTGCTGCTGCTGCTGCTGCTGCTGCTGCTGCTGCTGCTGCTGCTGCTGCTGCTGCTGCTGCTGCTGCTGCTGCTGCTGCTGCTGCTGCTGCTGCTGCTGCTGCTGCTGCTGCTGCTGCTGCTGCTGCTGCTGCTGCTGCTGCTGCTGCTGCTGCTGCTGCTGCTGCTGCTGCTGCTGCTGCTGCTGCTGCTGCTGCTGCTGCTGCTGCTGCTGCTGCTGCTGCTGCTGCTGCTGCTGCTGCTGCTGCTGCTGCTGCTGCTGCTGCTGCTGCTGCTGCTGCTGCTGCTGCTGCTGCTGCTGCTGCTGCTGCTGCTGCTGCTGCTGCTGCTGCTGCTGCTGCTGCTGCTGCTGCTGCTGCTGCTGCTGCTGCTGCTGCTGCTGCTGCTGCTGCTGCTGCTGCTGCTGCTGCTGCTGCTGCTGCTGCTGCTGCTGCTGCTGCTGCTGCTGCTGCTGCTGCTGCTGCTGCTGCTGCTGCTGCTGCTGCTGCTGCTGCTGCTGCTGCTGCTGCTGCTGCTGCTGCTGCTGCTGCTGCTGCTGCTGCTGCTGCTGCTGCTGCTGCTGCTGCTGCTGCTGCTGCTGCTGCTGCTGCTGCTGCTGCTGCTGCTGCTGCTGCTGCTGCTGCTGCTGCTGCTGCTGCTGCTGCTGCTGCTGCTGCTGCTGCTGCTGCTGCTGCTGCTGCTGCTGCTGCTGCTGCTGCTGCTGCTGCTGCTGCTGCTGCTGCTGCTGCTGCTGCTGCTGCTGCTGCTGCTGCTGCTGCTGCTGCTGCTGCTGCTGCTGCTGCTGCTGCTGCTGCTGCTGCTGCTGCTGCTGCTGCTGCTGCTGCTGCTGCTGCTGCTGCTGCTGCTGCTGCTGCTGCTGCTGCTGCTGCTGCTGCTGCTGCTGCTGCTGCTGCTGCTGCTGCTGCTGCTGCTGCTGCTGCTGCTGCTGCTGCTGCTGCTGCTGCTGCTGCTGCTGCTGCTGCTGCTGCTGCTGCTGCTGCTGCTGCTGCTGCTGCTGCTGCTGCTGCTGCTGCTGCTGCTGCTGCTGCTGCTGCTGCTGCTGCTGCTGCTGCTGCTGCTGCTGCTGCTGCTGCTGCTGCTGCTGCTGCTGCTGCTGCTGCTGCTGCTGCTGCTGCTGCTGCTGCTGCTGCTGCTGCTGCTGCTGCTGCTGCTGCTGCTGCTGCTGCTGCTGCTGCTGCTGCTGCTGCTGCCGCTGCCGCTGCGTGCTGCGTGCTGCGTGCCGCTGCCGCTGCGTGCTGCGTGCCGCTGCCGCTGCGTGCCGCTGCCGCTGCGTGCTGCGTGCCGCTGCCGCTGCGTGCTGCGTGCCGCTGCCGCTGCCATCGCTACGATGACTCGGCGGGCAGCTTCCGGGAAACCAAAGCTTTTGGGTTCCGGGGGAAGTATGGTTGCAAAGCTGAAACTTAAAGGAATTGACGGAAGGGCACCACCAGGAGTGGAGCCTGCGGCTTAATTTGACTCAACACGGGAAACCTCACCAGGCCCGGACACCGGAAGGATTGACAGATTGATAGCTCTTTCTTGATTCGGTGGGTGGTGGTGCATGGCCGTTCTTAGTTGGTGGAGCGTGTAGAGAGCGATTCTTTTAATAATTTAATCTTGCAGCCCGATAGTGAAAAAGAGATAGAGGTTTAACGATAGATTTCAACACGAGGTAGACAGACAGAGAAAAAGTACTGATCACTTGAGGACAGATCCGTTTATTTTGACTGCGCGAACTATACTGCCCGACTGAGGACAATACAGACAGAGCGATGACATACAAGACAGAGATCGACATATACATTTAAATAGAGCGAGTACATGTGACGAGAAAACAAAACAAGTATAGCGCGAATTACAATTTACATAAGATACGCTTTCGCGTTAACATTTCCGCCCGCCTCGACGACGTTCAAACGACGTCGAAATAACAATTCTGACTTAGATTTGAAGTCAATCTTTCGCGGCTAATACAGGTACAGGCAAACGACAGAGTTTCGCGATAGGCCTTTTTAACGTAGCGAATTGCGTCCGGACGGTAACAACGCGGACGAGACCATCCTTGCCAGGATGAACTGCAGTCACGCGCGCGAGCGGCCACTTCGACGGTGGGTATCGTTGGTCCGCAACCAGCACCAGTTGATTGACCTTGATGGAGTCCTCCAATTGACGCCATTTATTTGAAATCTGAAACCGCTGGAGATATTCTGTGGTCCATCTTTGCCAGAACCTTTGGAGGAATTAACGTAAAAGTTGCCAACGAGAGAGACGCGATTCTGGCAGATGTTCCAGAGACGGTTCAGGAATCGTATTGAGGGCTTCTCCAATGATAAAATGACCCGGTGTCAGAGCTTCGAGGTCAGCGGGATCATCGGACAGTGGGCAGATCGGTCGAGAATTCAAAACAGCTTCGATCTGCACCAGGAGCGTCGAGAATTCTTCGCATTTACCACCGAAGTGGGGCGCGGCTGGAGGGTTGAACGACCATTTTGTACCGTCGTTCGCGAGGAGGTTCGCAAGATCGGCGAGTTCGCGTGAGGACGAATCGAAGAGACGGCGGAGTTCGCTATCCGCGCCTACGAGATTGGTGCCGCAATCGCTTGTTAACGTAGCGCAAATTCCGCGACGGCCTGTGAACCTTTTGTAGACGGCTAAAAAACCTGCGGTCGAATAATCCGTCGCGAGTTCGAGATGGACTGCCGAAGACGAAAAACATACGAACACGACGAGGTAGCTTTTGTACGTTTTAGCTGCCCTCCCTCGCCATGTTTTGACAGTGAAAGGGCCGGCGTAATCCACTCCGGAGTGAAGAAACGGACGCGACGGTAGAGTGCGAGACATGGGCAATTGCCCCATTAGCTGCGTCGCGGTAGCAGCTCGATGTCGGGTACAAATAACGCATTTGAGGACGAAACTACGAACGGGAACGCGGCCTCCTATGATCCAGTAGGAACGTCTCAACGTGGCGAGCATGGCTTGAGCTCCTCCATGCAGGGTTGCCCTATGCACGTGATCGAGTACGAGATGAGTAAGCTCCGATTCTTGTGGCAAAATAAGGGGGTGCTTTACATCTGGATCTAAAAGCGCGTTGCGGAGCCGCCCGCCGACGCGGAGCATTCCGTCCGAGTCGAGGAACGGCACGAGACGGATCAGAGGACTCGAACACGAAAGTTTTCCGCCCTGCGAGAGTTGCTGCATTTCCTTGGAAAAATAGCGTTTTTGCGTCGATTTTACCCAGTAAAGACGCGCGTTTTCGATGTCTTCCGGCTGTAGAGGCGAGGAGTACGCGGTGGTTCGTGCGCGACGGCGAAAACGCTCTACGACGCGGAAAGACCAAGCGGTAATGCGAAGTAGTCGTACTAAACGCGAGTATCTACTGATGAGATCCCATACGAGAGAACTATCGGAGTTCGTAAGGGTGACCGTTTTCTGACGTTCTTCGAGGTCGACGTCTGGCAGAGGCGGTACAGAAGAGGGCCAGGACGTCGAATGTCGACTGAGCCATGGAGGGCCTTGCCACCACAGCGGACTTTCAGCGAGTTGCTTGGGAGACAAACCACGCGACGCGAGATCCGCGGGATTTTCTTCCCCAGGGACCACCGAGTGGCACTGGTGCCACCGAGCATTCGGCATAAGTTCCTGAATTTGAAAGACTCGGTTTCTCACAAAATCTTTCCACCGTGAGGGATGACCTTGAATCCAGTGGAGCGCTGTCGTGGAGTCAGTCCAGAGGTGGACTGGAGCGTCGTCGAGCTTGAGAGCACGTTGTATCTGCAACAAATGTCTAACGAGAAGAACCGCCGCGGAGAGTTCGAGACGAGGAGTAGTTACGCGAGTCGTACGAGATCGCTTAGCGGTAGACGAATGTTTTTTAATTGGCGCGACTTTTGTTTTGGCGGATACAATAGTGACTTTCAGATCATCGACATCGTAGAGCACACGCACGTAAACAACAACACCGAGAGCTGCATGAGACGCGTCGGAAAATCCATGTATTTCGACGCCGAGAGCTGACGGCGAAAGACCGAGCCATCGCGGCACAGAAATGGACGTTACATCTCGAAGTTGCCGCGCGTAGTCCATCCAGCGAGCGGCGAGATGCTGCGGTAGAGGTTCATCCCATCCGAGATGAGCAGACCAGAGTTCTTGCATGAATATTTTCGCACGTACCACAACGGGAGCGAGCCAGCCTAGCGGATCGAACAGCTGAGCGGTACGCGACAATACCGTTCGCTTTGTTGTGACAGCGGGCTCGCTTGTATGCGTGAGCGTAAACACGAACGCGTCGGTTTGTTGTCTCCACGTTAGACCGAGTGTACGAAACGAAGGCCCGTTGTCGAGAGAGAGAGAGTGAGCAGTTTCGCGATCAGCTGTCGAAATGTTTTCAAGCAGGTCGTCGTGGTTGGCGGTCCATTTCTTCAGCGGGAAGCCGCCCGCCTTGAAGAGATTGACAACTTGCTCAATTTTCTCGCGGCCTTGTTCGAGACTGTGCGCATCGGAGAAGACGTCGTCTACGTAGGTTCCTTCCTTGTCCTTATCGAGTTGACGTAGAGTTCGGTTAGCGAGAAAAGGCGCGGACGATAGGCCGTACGTTACGGTGCACAAGACAAATTCTACGAGTTCACCGCGGGAGTTACGCCAGAGGATTCTTTGAAAATCTTGATCCTCTGGATGAACGAGGATTTGACGAAACATTTTTGACACGTCTGCCGAGAACACGAACTTGAATACGCGCCAGCGAGTAATGACGTCAGAGAGATCCGTCAACAACTTCGGACCTTCATGCAGGCAGTCGTTGAGCGAGATACCGCGATCTGTCTGTTGCGATCCGTTAAACACGACGCGATACTTCGTAGAGGAGCTTGATTCGCGGATTACACACAAATGCGGAAGATAATAAACTCGATTGTGCTCCGGATTTGTGTCTGCCGCGCGACGCATGTGTCCCAGGCTTTCGTACTCCTCCATAAATGAGACGTAGGCGTTTTGCAGGGTCGTATCTTTGGAGAAGCGTTTTTCCTGGCGGGTTAACACCCTGAGAGCTTGCGATCGAGAATTTCCTAGATTGTACGGTATCCTTTTGAAGGGTAGACGAACAATATATCTTCCCTCCGAATTTCGCGTGTGAGTAGCGGCGAAATGAGACTCGCACTGCGTTTCTTCAGGCGACAATTGATCCGGAACTACTGAAAACGCTTCTTCCTGCATCCAGAATCTCTGTAGAAGCTCGAGAAGTCCACGATCGGGTGCGCATTGAAAACTCTGAGCTATTGGCTGAGATGAAGTATCGTTCACTGCGGGGACGACGCCCGACAGGATCCAGCCGAGAGTCGTTTTCTGAGCCATCGGAGCTGTGACTGGTCCTTTGCGAACGCCTTCTTCGAGGAACAAACCGTAGACATCCGCTCCGAGCACGAGATCGATGCGCCCAGGTTGTGCAAAGTTCGGATCAGCCAATTCGAGATCCTGTAGGTGTGGCCAGCTATAGTCGGATACTTTCGTCGAGGGCAAGTATCCTGTGAGTTTAGACAAGATAGAGGCGTTTACTTTGCACGTGAACGTTGGTCGTACGCGAGATTGCAGATTCAGAGCTACGGAGCCACGCGAAGGACGCGACGATTCCGCCCCGATACCGACGATGGAGATCGACGAACGCGAGCGCGGGAGTCGGAGGCGTTGAGCTAAGGATTCCGTGATGAGAGAGATCTCCGATCCCTGATCGAGAAGCGCGCGGGCTTCGAGAGGCTCACCACAGCTTGATAGAATTTTGACGACGGCGGTGGCTAAGAGAACCGGCGGTCGTTCGAAACTACCAACTTGAGCAACGTTGCTCAAGGTGCTCACTGGAACTGCTGTGAGATGAGTGTCTCCACTATGTATCGATGTGTGATGTTGGGCTCCGCACATTCGACATCGTTTTGGCGTACGACACATCTTGCGTTGATGCGGACCTAGACAATTATAGCAGAGTCTTTTCTGCGTGAGAAACTCGCGACGCTGTTCCGTAGACTTCCCAATGTATTTTGGACAAGACGAGAGATAATGAGCGGCGTCGCAGAGTGAGCACGTAATAGCACCTGTCGAGGTCGCCGTATGATGCGATTTAGCACTCGTTGGGCGAGAATTTGACGAGGTTTGAGGCTCGGCGCGTGGCTTTCCTTTAGCTCTCTCGTACGCTTGCAGCGATCGGATTCGCGAAATTATGAATTGTACGAGTTGCATCCAGGTTGGAGGTTCTGTACTGGCACCGAGTTCACTTTCCCATTCTTTAATTGAGGTTGCGTCGAGTTTCCCAACCATCGTAAAGACTAGTATGTCGTCCCAGTGTTTGACAGGTCTATCGAGAGCTTCGAGAGAGCCGAGAGCTTGTGTGATTTCGGAATATAATCGCTCGAGATCGGACGCCGATTCACGATTTAGCGATTTAACGGAGAAGAGCGATTCTAACGCGGCGCCCACAAGCATGCGCTTATTTTCGAAATACGCCACAAGATCGTTCCAAGCGATTTGAAAATTACTCGCTCTCAGAGCGACATTCTTCAACCGTAGACCGGCGTTTCCTGAGAGACACATCTTGAGGTACTTTAATTTTTCCACAGGATCCAGGTCAGTATTGGAGACAACCATAGATTTGAACAGATCGTGAAATTCTGCCCATTCCGAGTAATCGCCACTGAATTTGGGTAGATCGATTTTCGGAAGTCGAGCTTTCTTGCTTTTCGTGCTCTGTTGGTCCTCGTCATCCTGTTCTTTTGTTTTCAGACTGATTTCATTGTCCGTGAGTTCGTCTAGCAGGATTTGAATGGCCTCTTGAGCATCAAGAAAATTCTCTTCGCAATTGAGGAAGATTTCTTCCGAGAAGTACGGGAGTTTATTAACAGCTTCCCGCGACTCAGTTTTGAGTGTGGCCCTTGCAGCGCAAATTTGGTCGTTGTTCGCTTCGAATTTCAACCAATTTTTTCGAAGAGCCTCCAGGCGACCTTGCGCGCGCTGACGAGTGATATTTTCGGCTCCGACTTTTCGAACGTTTTCGACGGCGCGCGAAATGTATCCAAACAGCTTTTGTTGTTGTTCGAGAAGATATTCGAAGCTCGCGGTACTCATTTTCGATATCTACAAAGTCACAGTCAATCACAACAATAAGAGTCACTGAGTTCAAGAGGTTCAAATTTTTATTCCAACGGTCAGTGCGGCAACGGTTCCCACTCACACATGCACATACGAGTAAGAGTTTGAGAGAGTCGAGTACTTTCGAGAAGATTTAAATACGCGTCTCAGAATGCGTTTTAAACCACGAGAGATGTTCACTTACGCACGATACGTATCGAGATCGCCGAGAATTGAGAAGTTGACAAGAGAGGCGCGAGATATTCGACTACGTTTAGCGCGGTAACGTCCTGTTCTGTTTCACTACCGTTATAACTTGCAAGATCCGGCTCGAAGGACCATTAATGTAGAGAGCGATTCTTTTAATAATTTAATCTTGCAGCCCGATAGTGAAAAAGAGATAAAGGTTTAACGATAGATTTCAACACGAGGTAGACAGACAGAGAAAAAGTACTGATCACTTGAGGACAGATCCGTTTATTTTGACTGCGCGAACTATACTGCCCGACTGAGGACAATACAGACAGAGCGATGACATACAAGACAGAGATCGACATATACATTTAAATAGAGCGAGTACAGGTGACGAGAAAACAAAACAAGTATAGCGCGAATTACAATTTACATAAGATACGCTTTCGCGTTAACAGAGCGATTTGTCTGGTTAATTCCGATAACGAACGAGACTCTAGCCTGTTAAATAGACGTAACTTATGGTATCTCGAAGGCCCCCGGCTTCTGTCGGTGGGTTTTTACTACCAACGTACAAACAAATCTTTTTAGAGGGACAGGCGGCTTCTAGCCGCACGAGATTGAGCAATAACAGGTCTGTGATGCCCTTAGATGTTCTGGGCCGCACGCGTGCTACACTGAAGGAATCAGCGTGTTTTCCCTGGCCGAAAGGCCCGGGTAACCCGTTGAACCTCCTTCGTGCTAGGGATTGGGGCTTGCAATTATTCCCCATGAACGAGGAATTCCCAGTAAGCGCGAGTCATAAGCTCGCGTTGATTACGTCCCTGCCCTTTGTACACACCGCCCGTCGCTACTACCGATTGAATGATTTAGTGAGGTCTTCGGACTAGTACGCGGCAATGTTTCGGCATTGCCGATGTTGCCGGGAAGATGACCAAACTTGATCATTTAGAGAAAGTAAAAGTCGTAACAAGGTTTCCGTAGGTGAACCTGCGGAAGGATCATTGAAATAAACAAATCGTCCATAAGATCCAAGAAAAATGTCTATAAAAATATATATACAAAAATGGGAAAAAGCTGAAACAAAAACAGACAAGAGAAAAAAACTCTTTGTCAAAAAACAGAAAAGAACGACAGGAGAGTAACACGGTTATATGATATAAAAGGAATTTCACTCTCCTGTGTGTCATCGTCTCATGCGATGAAGAATATATAAAGGGGAGTATCGAATAAAGAGCGTCAATAGCGACACGACTACTCCCCATATGAAAAACATCTCACCAATGGCTTACGCGAGGAGGTCGCGCTTTTGCGTTTTACACGGAGTACTACATATAGTTACTCAACGCGGCGCGATGCTCCCGTCCGTTGGTGAAATGAAATAAGGCGCAAGAGAGCCCGCCAGGGAAACACCATGTTGTGCATATTAACACGGCGTATATATACATACGACACACAGTCTCTTTCGACAATGGGATTGAGAACGACGGGCCAGAAATTATACGGTGCTTGCGTGAAGGTGGAGAGAGCATCGTGTTGTGTTGTTTTATCGTTTACTTGTATTGGGGAGTGAGTGCTGAAGAGCCTGTACTTCGGTTCTTCGGGAATCGTCGACATTACCGACGTTCGCATTTGCAAACTCGAACGATCAGGTACGTACGATATCTCGTCGGACGCTGAATGCTGCAGATCGACACACGAATATAAAAATACCCGTCGTTGCGATATCACACACCTATGTTTTCTTTCACCCGCCACCGGGTGGTCGTTCTCTTTGAAAAATACCTCGTGTCAAAGAGTGTTGTGTTGTACCGCGTATATAATAACGCCTGTGGTGTCCTCTGCGTCGTGTAGGAGGCTCTCTACAATTATAATTCATACGGACATATTTTACTGGTAGCGCATGAACAGGGATGTAAGCGTCGATTCGCTTCCTCGGTCTTCGCCTCTGTGTTGTAAGTATGTCCGGAGTCGTCCGTTCGAAACGGTGTCTCGAAGAGGACAAACAAAATCAGGGTAACCTGTGGAAAACGCGCGGTTCCACGCGTTTGTGTTATCGTTCGCGAACATCGTGAATATAGACGAGACGTGAAGGACCGGTTCGTGAAGCTCGTTTTTAAAGCAGTCGTGTGTCTGACACCCTACTCCGTGCGTGTGGCCCAATAGTGCGCATCACGAGAGCTTGGGACGAATGACCGCTGCCAGAACCGGCTGCGAGTCCGCAGTGTATCGAATAAAATAATATGATAAAATATCGTTCCGAAGAAAAACGGTGTTCCGAGAGGACCGGCCGTAATGCTCGCATAAAGCCTATGCGCGATCATTCCCGACGACACCCTACTCTCTGTGTGGCACAATAGTGCGCGCAGGCGAGCTTGGGACGACGAGAACTCGGGGGGATCGCCTACGGCCAGAGCCGGCTCGTGAGTCCGCTTGTATCGGAATTTATCGTTGCCTCGAGCACACACAACAATATTTTATGGAAATGTGTTTTACGGGAAGTGGACCGGCTCGTGAAGCTCGCTTTTAAAGCAGTCGTGAGTCTTGACACCCTATTCCGTGCGTCTGGCCCAATAGTGCGCACCACGAGAGTTTGGGACGAATGACCGCTGCCAGAGCCGGCCGTGAAGTCCTCCGTTCTCACATCTTCCAAATGTAATAAGTGAAGAGGAGAGGAATTGTTTCTCTGGAACCAGTATGGGGTTGTCTACGATCCCCGTCGTTTTCAGAATATTCCTCTCCGCGTTTTCCACGTTTAACGGTTTTTTAATGTACTGTTCGCCCAGCCGTCGGATACGTGTGCAGTCTCGCCCGCGTACTATCACGGTTTTTTTCCGTTTCTACGGACGACGAAAGTGTCGTCCTTAAAAATACGCCTGAATCTCCTTCGCGCGCTGGTTGGAGCTTTCAGGTACAATGCGTTCTTACGAACCGCAGAACAAGAGACATATAACATATATTGATTTGTAAATCAAAAATATATACGATTACCCTGAACGGTGGATCACTTGGCTCGTGGGTCGATGAAGAACGCAGCTAATTGCGCGTCAACGTGTGAACTGCAGGACACATGAACATCTACATTTCGAACGCACATTGCGGTCCACGGATACAATTCCTGGACCACGCCTGGCTGAGGGTCGTTTACGTAACCAAATACTGCTTGCGCTGCTCTCGTAAGTCCCCGCCGTCGCTTACCTCTCTAAATATTTTTGGAGGGCGCCAAAGAGCGTTTCTGAGTCGGGTTGCAAAGATTGCTACGTACGAGCGAATGATGGGCGTTTCGTCGGCGTTTATCGCGGTTCTGTGAAAATTGCCAATTTTTGCATTGCGTCTTAAATACATATATATAGTTTCCACGAGAGGCGAAGTAGGGATTGGTATTTCTTACGTTCGGACTTGCGTGAGTGTTTTACGGTGTCGTGAGTCGTATTGAAAATACGACCGCCCGTAGGCACCGCTCCGACGAGAGATCTCCAAATCTCTCACCCTCTCTGCGAAACGATTCGCCTTGCGGAAAGAAGCGTTTCCACTCATGAACATTAACGCGCTCCCGACGTCGCCTGAAATGATGCGTATACGAAAGAGGCGGTATATTTACCGAGAGTCTCGAGAGACTACAGAGATGGACACACAAATATTAAAAGAAAGAAAGAATACTGTGTGACACACAGAGTGTGTGTGGTGTGGCAATGTTAAGCCCCAGGGAGAGAATATGCCTGTGCGTGGTCGAGTTTCTTAACTCTACGTTATAATTGCCATATGGCGGCGGAGTTATATAACCTTTCGGAGTCTTCGGAGGGAAGAGAAAAAAAGAGAGAGATCTCTCGATCTACCGAACGCTTTGATGATCGATGGACAGCCGAGCAACGCTTAGCAATGTGCGGGATGAGCACGTCGTACTTGATCGGGTCGGAATTATTCCCCGTCGTCGACGTATCCTCGCTAATCTGTGCGATTGCCATTTCATCGCCACGTTCGCGTTGAATCGTATTGATGACGGCCTAAGTGCGTCTTAAGATCTCTCTCTCTCTCTCTTTCTCTCGTGTCTCTTTGGTTGTGTTTGATCGATGATACATCGTTTCGTGCGCAACGTTTCTGTACCCCCCCGTTTTTGGTAAAAATTATAGAGATTATAAGAAATCCCACCGGGTTATATGTATTATTTTCTTTTATAATATATATACTCCTCTATTGGCGAGGCTTATTTCGAACTTGATTGTCACACGACGCCAAGACACACTTTTGTGTTCACGCACGGAACAGCATCGCGAAGAGAAAAGGGTATATCAATGAAAACCTTTATGTCGGTTGCCCCATGTCTTTTCTTTGCTTCATTGTCGATTCGTGCAAAACCGCGCGATCTGTTGTCGGTCGTCCAGTCCCCGGAAGTTCTTTTCGACGGACGTTAAAGTTAACCGGCCAGATCGTCCAGCGAGAGTTTCCGATCGACGATAATAATATGAAGAAAGATATAAAAAGAGACACTTTGGTGTGGCGCATAAGGCATATATCGGTTTTGTTACCTTTCTCTTCTGTCGTGTAGTGTTGTTTCGTTTTCTTTTTTTTTCTTTTTTTTGTGCTTTGTACGTTTTCGCGAGTACTACTTTTACGCTCTTTCGGCGAAACACAAAATTTTGTATCACGTACGACGACCTCAGAGTAGGCGAGATTACCCGCTGAATTTAAGCATATTACTAAGCGGAGGAAAAGAAACTAACAAGGATTTCCTTAGTAGCGGCGAGCGAACAGGAATTAGCCCAGCACTGAATCCCGCGGTTCTGCCGTTGGGAAATGTAGTGTTCAGGAGGGTCAATTTATCCCGAGACGTCGAACCGCGTCCAAGTCCATCTTGAATGGGGCCATTTACCCGTAGAAGGTGCCAGGCCCGTAGCGACTGGTACGCGTTTCAGGAGGACCTCTCCTTAGAGTCGGGTTGCTTGAGAGTGCAGCCCTAAGTGGGTGGTAAACTCCATCTAAGGCTAAATATGATTACGAGACCGATAGCGAACAAGTACCGTAAGGGAAAGTTGAAAAGAACTTTGAAGAGAGAGTTCAAGAGTACGTGAAACCGTTCAGGGGTAAACCTGAGAAACCCAAAAGATCGAATGGGGAGATTCATCGTCGACGAGGCTGGCTTCCGTTGGTGCGCAGATAGCCCGCAATGGGCCACTTCGGTGGTTCCAGTGCGAGGGTACACCATCTTCGGCAAATGTTCCGGTCGCGTAGTCGTGCACTTCTCCCTTAGTAGAACGTCGCGACCCGTTGCGTGTCGGTCTACGGCTCGAGTTGTTGCCTGTCGTGTCGCCTTCGTGCGCACACGGCAGACGCTCGATCACCTGGCCGGCTGCGTGACGGTACTCTGACGGTATCGGGCCGCAACCAATCCATTTTCGAATGTGTGTGCGTCAGGCCCGCCGCAAGCTCGGTTAGTTTGTCACCCGGATGGTACAGATCTAGTGCCGGCTCCGGGCCTAACCAGCTGTTAGCATGCGGTGTCCTCGGACTGGCCAAGCTTTGAATTACCGGTCAGCGACGCTACTGCTTTGGGTACTCTCAGGACCCGTCTTGAAACACGGACCAAGGAGTCTAACATGTGCGCGAGTCATTGGGACATGTAAACCTAAAGGCGCAATGAAAGTGAAGGTCGTACCTTAGCGTCGACCAAGGGAGGATGGGCCGCGTTACGATGCGGCCTCGCACTCCCGGGCGTCTCGTTCTCATTGCGAGAAGAGGCGCACCCAGAGCGTACACGTTGCGACCCGAAAGATGGTGAACTATGCCTGGTCAGGACGAAGTCAGGGCAAACCCTGATGGAGGTCCGTAGCGATTCTGACGTGCAAATCGATCGTCGGAACTGGGTATAAGGGCGAAAGACTAATCGAACCATCTAGTAGCTGGTTCCCTCCGAAGTTTCCCTCAGGATAGCTGGCACTCGCTCGTTCTCTTTTGATGAACGTGTGCGAGTCTCATCTGGTAAAGCGAATGATTAGAGGCCTTGGGGCCGAAACGACCTCAACCTATTCTCAAACTTTAAATGGGTGAGATCTCTGGCTTGCTTGGATCAATGAAGCCACGAGATTATATTGGATCAGAGTGCCAAGTTGGCCAATTTTGGTAAGCAGAACTGGCGCTGTGGGATGAACCAAACGCAGAGTTAAGGCGCCTAAGTCGACGCTTATGGGATACCATGAAAGGCGTTGGTTGCTTAAGACAGCAGGACGGTGGCCATGGAAGTCGGAATCCGCTAAGGAGTGTGTTACAACTCACCTGCCGAAGCAACTAGCCCTGGAAATGGATGGCGCTGAAGCGTCGCGCCTATACTCCGCCGTCAGCGGCAAGTGAGGTTGACGTTAGCTTTTTTTAAAGGCGCGTCTTCCATGAAGCTCTGACGAGTAGGAGGGTCGCGGCTGTGTGCGCAGAAGGGTCTGGGCGTGAGCCTGCCTGGAGCCGCCGTCGGTGCAGATCTTGGTGGTAGTAGCAAATACTCCAGCGAGGCCCTGGAGGACTGACGTGGAGAAGGGTTTCGTGTGAACAGCCGTTGCACACGAGTCAGTCGATCCCAAGCCCTAAGAGAAATCCTATGTAGATGAGGTGTCCTAAGAGAGAGAGAGCAAATATCATAATATTGATAAACAAACACACACCCATCGGGCGAAAGGGAATCCGGTTTCTATTCCGGAACCCGGCAGCGGAACCGCTTACCATTCGGGCCCTCGTAAGAGTGTTCGTCGGGGTAACCCAAAATGACCTGGAGACGCCGTCGGGAGGTCCGGGGAGAGTTTTCTTTTCTGTATAAGCGTTCGAGTTCCCTGGAAACCTCTAGCAGGGAGATAGGGTTTGGAACGCGAAGAGCACCGCAGTTGCGGCGGTGTCCGGATCTTCCCCTCGGACCTTGAAAATCCAGGAGAGGGCCACGTGGAGGTGTCGCGCCGGTTCGTACCCATATCCGCAGCAGGTCTCCAAGGTAAAGAGCCTCTAGTCGATAGATTAATGTAGGTAAGGGAAGTCGGCAAATTGGATCCGTAACTTCGGAATAAGGATTGGCTCTGAGGAGCGGGGCGTGTCGGGCTTGGTCGGGAAGCGGGTCTGGCTGACGTGCCGGACCTGGGCGAGGTGAACACATTGATGGGAATCCGAGCTCGGTCCCGTGCCTTGGCCTCCCGCGGATCTTCCTTGCTGCGAGGCTTTCGTCTAGAACGATCGTCCTCTTCGGCCGCCATTCAACGCTCAGCTCAGAACTGGCACGGACTAGGGGAATCCGACTGTCTAATTAAAACAAAGCATTGCGATGGCCCCGCCGGGTATTGACGCAATGTGATTTCTGCCCAGTGCTCTGAATGTCAACGTGCAGAAATTCAAAAAAGCGCGGGTAAACGGCGGGAGTAACTATGACTCTCTTAGGTCATAGTTATTGCATCTGCGGGTAACGCTCTCCGGTGTTAGGCCTTGCCTTGCCTATCACCTTACACAGTGAGGGGCAGATCAACCGTTTCCCTAAGCGAGTCCTCATCGAGGAATAGCTATGATGGGATACTAGGAGGGGCTTTAGCCAGGAGATGGTCATCATTCATGTGACTGTCTTTAATGGTACACACAGGTAAGGTGGACCCACCACCGAATCCCCCTGGTGGGGGTGTAAATCCCTGCCGGGCCGCACGCCGCGGAAGTCGCAGGCGGAAGCGCGCGCACCACTCGTGGGAAGGCTTCGGAACCGACCCAATGGTAAACGCGGGGGGAAGTGAGGTTACATGCCCTGTAAGCAATGCCTCTCGGGTATAAAGCCCCGTAAATTTGCCGTCGGTCATTGGAGGAGGTCCGGGCCAGAGTGGGGGGAGCGGTGTTATGCCGTTCCCCATGCAGGGGAATGGTGGTCTGCACTGTTTCTTTCGACCGTGTAATACGGCGGGAGAAACAACCATCATTCTCTTACGGATAGCCAAATGCCTCGTCATCTAATTAGTGACGCGCATGAATGGATTAACGAGATTCCCTCTGTCCCTATCTACTGGCGGGGACAGCTGAGGGCCTTCTTATGGGTTGAGAAGTGCGCCTCTTGCAGTCCTACGGACGATGCATATACTCACTGAGCTGCCGAGGTGCCCGGCGGCTATGACCGAAAGTGAGAACGACCAGCTTTTGCTCGGATCGTTGCTGGTACGTATAAGACCGGACGTACCAGCGTACCAGCCAAATCGCTGAGAGGGCAGCGATGGCGTGTGAGGAAGGCGAGTTCGGGTGCATCCATTGGATGTGTCTTGTGTTTTTGCACCCGTTCTCAAAGCAATACGCCGCTGGTACTTAGAAAATATGCACGTCTGTAGCGACTTGCGAAGGGATGGGCTCTGGATTACCCGGAGAGGCCGAAGTTGTAAAGGGACACTATGTGTCCTAGCTGCGCTTGAGCCTCCACGTGGTCCCGCTGGATGGCAGGCTCTTCGGAGTCAAGCTAACCAAACGAAGCGCAGTGGAGTGGAGGAGACAACCACTCAAAGTCCACGTCTCCCACGTGTTTGCCGTGCGTGGCGACCCTTGTCGTCGGAAAAGAGGATCCTGGGATCTGAGGGGGCCCACCTCTGCTGGGGTGACGTCGCCCAACACGTACCTTTGGCCTCCGCTTCGACTAGATGGGCGGCTAAGACTTCGTCGAAGTGGAATCCGTCGGGTGAGGATGCGGATGGTGGTTGAGTAATCGGCCACCAACATATCTGCTGACTATATTCTGGGTGATCCACTAACCTAGTGGGACATTCGGTTCCACGGTTCCATTTGAGGGTCCGAGGAGGCTGGTGCACGCAGCGGAACGAAATTGAGACTATTTCTATGGATTTAAGAAATAAGAACAGAACGCGAGTCAAGTCGACGGGACCAGTGCAAGGCGAAGCCGAGCATAAAGCCGTCGCAGCAGGAGTGGCAGAAGCTGGAACCAGCGGAGCCGACCCTGTGTCCGTTAAAAAGGAGAGGTGCGATGCACAGAAGGGGAAGGCATTAGCTCCAGTCGAGAAACCGAAGAGCAAGCCGACCACAAAGTCGAAGAAGGTGAGCTCTTCTCAGTCCGGGGAGAGCTCTAAGGACCAGAGGCAGGTTATTAACCTGGCCTCTGAGAAAGGCAAAGCGCTCGCAGGGGATAAAAACCCTGAGAGCAAACTCCGCCAAGAGAAGGCAGGGATTGTCCCTTGTTTGAAGATCGGATACGATAGATCTGGGATCGTTAGTGGATGTACTTGAAGGGTATATAATTGTCTGGACACTGGTTTCGCACTGGTCTTTTAATGTAACGCAGTTAAACAACAAACTTAACAATTAACAGTATTCCTCGTTGAACAGACTCGATTGCGGTGAAAACGAACGCTTGATTGAGACGACTGTTAACGGTTGGACCAAGGCGGTAAACACGGTGTAAAGCGGTGGCCGTTAACAGTACGAATGCCGCTCGCGATCCGCCGGTTCGTAGCCGAAATTCACGCGTTCGGCGGATCGCAAGGTGGGGGGCCGCGAGGATGACGTGACGTCATCTTCGCGGCTACGCGCTCCCGACAAGGAGGATCGGCCTAATGACGGTTGGCCGGAACATCTGTTGAATAATGAACAGAGTTTGCTTCCAAAAACGCTAAACAATATTTATTAAATGATGTATCATATAAAAACAATGTATAAATGTATCTTTCGCGATGCTGTCAACTCAGCAACCGTCTCGTCGAAGTGCTCGTACAGAACTGAGCTACGCACTTCAGTTCGGCAAAGGTCTGCATAGGATAACTTATACCTGCATGCTATGCTTTTTAGGGAAAAACCAGCCGTTACCCGGTAAACGGACAGGAAGGGTCTTTATGACTGACCCTCGTAATTGTCGGAACGTCATCGAAGGCACGTAATAGTAAATAGGATTTTTCCATGATTTACAGCAGGGAAAGTACCAACGAAGTAGAGAGCGTTTTAAATCAAAATACAAACTAAAGATTCATGCAAGAATCCAACACTCCCACTTATTTTGAAACGTTCATAATATTTAATTTCTCACGCAAAAAACAAAACTGCTGCTTAGCTAGAGGTTTTGTAAAAATATCAGCTAATTGTTGCTTCGATTGGACATAGATAATCTCAATTTCTTTGCGGTTTAGTACATCGCGAACAAAATGAAAACGCACGTCGATATGCTTTGATTGATGATTGATTTGATTGTCTTGAGTATGGGGTCTTCCCCTCCAGGTGGAAAGTCGGCTCTATCAGAACCATTCTGAAAGGGCATGGCAAACCGGAGACGGAGGTGAAGTCCTATCGACCAATTTGCCTACTATCCGTAGTAGGCAAAGTCCTTGAGAAGCTAATCGCTAGACAATTAGCTGATTTGTTCCTAAACCATGAACATGCGTCTGACCGGCAATACGGACTTAGACCGGGGCGATCCACGGAAGATGCCGTGGTAAAGCTAAGGAGTCTGGTGTCCGGCTGCGAAGATAAGTATGTCGTGGCGCTCGCCTTCGATATCTCGGGAACGTTTGACAATTTATGGTGGCCGAGCATCCTCAACGAGTTGAGGAGGCGAGGTTGTCCGCGCAATCTTTATAGGCTGATAGTTGACTATTTCCGCGACCGTGTGGTGACGCTAAAGTCCGATCACGGGGAAGTACGGAAAGACGTGACTAAAGGCTGTCCACAGGGATCGATTCTCGGTCCGAGCCTATGGAATCTCGTCTTTGACTTGATTCTATGGCTCTTGTCGAACGCCGGCCTCGCATGCGAGGTCATAGCCTATGCGGACGACATACTCGTGCTTGTGTCAGGCAGCTCGAGGAAGGAAGTCCAGCTCAAGGCACAAAGGGTAGCGGACACGATATCTGCGTGGTGTAAATCGCAAAAGTTATCGCTGTCTGCTCCCAAGACCGAGATGATTCTCTTAAAAGGCTACCTCCATAGGGAGAGGCCACCTGTGGTGAAGATTGAAGGAAAAAGTATCGCCATGAAGGGTACCATAAGGTACCTTGGTGTATACTTCGACAAACGACTGGGAGTGAAGTCCCACGTCGAGTATGTGAGTGCTAGGTCGATGAAAACGATTAGTTCGTTGACAAAGATTGCTCGATCGAACTGGGGATTGGGACATCGGGCCATGCGTATTATGTACAACGGTCTGTTTGTCCCAATCATGGCGTACGCTGCTGCAGGCTGGGCAGATCTTCTCACCCCTAAATTGAGAACCCTTCTCATAAGGGCGCAGAGGAGAGCACTGCTTGGCTGCACCAAGGCCTATCGAACGATATCCACCGACGCGGTCGCTGTGATCGCCGGTGCGGTTCCGATGGACCTGGTGATGGCAGAGCGGGTATGCGCCTATAAGATACGAAAGCTACTTGATGTAGAGTATGAGACATGTCGAATAAGTCATGCCGATTTGGCAAACGGAGTCGTGAATCCGCGCGAGGCATTAGCCGAGGTAAGACGGACCGCTCTGGCAGTGTGGCAACGGAGATGGTCGTCATCGCAGAAGGGGAGGGTCACCTTCGAATACTTCAGCGATGTATCAGACCGACTCTCTGCGCGCTGGATGATCCCTGATCA
>OW121703.1:24409003-24426503 GCA_933228785.1 Lasioglossum pauxillum | reverse complement strand
TAACTCCGAAGGAGGCTTAAGCACTAAGTGCTGGTCGAGAAGACCGTGAAGTTTTGAAAGGTGGAAATAAGTGGGAGCGGGTCTGTCAGTATTAGGTCTCTTCGCCTTACGGATTGGAAATTGGCAATGACATGGCATAACACTGGACAATGAGTTGGCACTTGGACAGGATTCGTTGTTAAGGAAACACAATTTCACATTACACGAAACGGATACGAATAACGACGAAGCCTCGGACGTAGAGGACCCGGCCCTGGGACCTCTGCGGCGGACTTGTCCGCAAGGGACAGGAGGGTCACTGGTGACGATAATGGCAATGCCCCCGGACAGGAGATCGACTTATACGTGGATGTACCTCTGAGTGGAGAATTGAGATGCGGCCTATGTGATGCCTGTTTCAACACAAAACTTTATTGTCGCTCAATACATACAATCTGAATCGCTCAATACATACAATCTGAATCGCTCAATACAATCTGAATCTCAAAGGTCCGCTCCCTCGTCTTTATACCGTCCCCTACTCTTATCAACTACCTGAGATTCGTGGAGAAGGGCTAAATCAATTGCTTGTTATTGTTTACTTTGACCGCCGTCCCAGGTATACAAATTCCTAGGCTCGTCCTTGCATGCCACCACATGCGTAATGACTTTCGCTAGACGGTAAATCGCTTTATATATATTATCGTATTTCTTTTGTCTTCCCGAACCTCGTGACTCTTTGTAGCCTGGCGGCCCCGGATCTACCTTTCGGTTTCCCCGTGCTCGCTAGAGACCTTCAGGTGAGATATTCTCCAAATCGAGGTTTTTTTGCGGCCTAAGGTAGACACATTGTGTCTACCTTTACACGCTAATGGCTTGAATGCAACAAACGCTATCGCGTAGTCGCCACAGTGTCAACGAGAATTCGGGTGCAGACCCTATGCATTATACACGATTTCGTACTAATAGACTAGCAGTAGCCGTCCTCCACAAATCCCTTACAATTTTCTTTCACATTTCATGTTCCGTGTATTTACATACATGAGTTCCCCGCTGAGAAAAAAAATATAACGTATTTCTATCCGTAACATCCTCCCCCTAAAATTAAAGGTGTTTTTTTTTTTTAATTTTATTTTAACTTAACATAGTGTCATTTTGTTTTACAATGCATAATTGATATAACTACGCCGAAATGAAAACGCTAACTGTGTGATTCGCCAATATCGCTTGTTAATTTGATTAATTTTCTGGTGGGTCGTAACAATTTACCCTTTGCTGTACGTACTTCGACGATTCTTACTACTCCATCCGAGCCAGGGTATACTTCATTGACTGTCCCCGTTTTCCATGAGTTTCGCGGCATTTGGAAGTCGACGATCAGCACGATATCTCCTTTCTTTAAGTTCGTATCTGATTTATACCACTTAGGACGCGAAATCAAGGTGGGTAAATATTCGCGCAGCCAACGTCGCCAGAACGATTCCGCAAAAGATTGTGCGATTTTCCACTGTCTTTTAGGATACGTGGCTTGAGCGTTATATTTCCCTAATTGTACTTCCCCTGAGGACGTACCTATCAGAAAATGGTCACTGGTGACGATAATGGCAATGCCCCCGGACAGGAGATCGACTTATACGTGGATGTACCTCTGAGTTGGAGAATTGAGATGCGGCCTATGTGATGCCAATATACAGTTCATGCAGATGGGGGACTTTGAAAAACATCTGGAACGACAACATCCAGATGGCAGAATTGGTTGGAAATGTGTGCACTGCAGTAAAGTGTTTAATAAGTTACACGGCTGCAGATGCCACATACCAAAATGTAAAAGAAGGGTGACCCAAGAGTAAGGCCAATTCTGCTGCCCCATCTGCAGGGCCGCCTTTGGTACGCAGAGGGGTCTATCTCAGCATAAGAGAATCAGACACCCTAATTTGAGGAATGAGGAAAGAATGAGAGAGGCGGCCCCACCTCAACAGGCTAACAGAGCCACAATCTGGACAAAGGAGGAAACTGATCTGCTCATTCAATTGAATGAGCGGTTCAAACTCGAAACGCAGCCAAATGCAAAAAAAGCCTGATTCCTCACGACGAAAACGGCGAAACAGATTGGGCATAAGAGGGCGCTCTTAAGAATCATTCACACTCAGAGGGAAACACCAGTCGTTGTGGAAGAAGACTCGGGCTCTTCCAACGAGTCCTTCCAATCGGCAATAGCCGAAAATGAGGTGATAGAGGAAGTAGAGGAAAGAGAGGAGGATGATGATGACGACTGGAGAGAACGGCTTAAAGAAGCCGTTATGTCAAATCCTCTCCCAGAAAACCATGAGATGGGGTTACTGGAGAGAGAGATAATGGAGCTGGCCAGCAATGAAACCCTGGAACCGCTAGAAATAGAAAGGATACTTGAGGAAATGACCGAGAAAATTAAAGCTGGCGGAAGGGACTAGGTCGAAAATAGAGTACGAGAAAATGGGAATAGCAGACAAAAAGAGAGCCACCGCACCCGTTACATGAAATATCGGTACTCCAGGTTCCAGGACCTGTATAATAAGTGTCCACGAAAACTTGTGGACATGGCGGTCGCAGGGGAATCGCTTGAAAAGCGAAAAGAAATACAGCTCCCAGAAAGAGCGGAAATTAAAACGTTATACGACAACCTGTGGGGAACGGAGGGCCCCACCACAGGATTGCCTATAGTAAGTAGGGGCCCCAACAGACAAGTCACGATGAGGGATATCTGGAGACCCATCTCCACTGAAGAGCTAGTGGAAAAGATGAGGAAAATTAAAAACGACACAGCTCCAGGCGTTGATGGTGTCAAGAAGGCGCACTTAAAGAAAACAGGATTCCTTCACATCCTAACAAAATACTACAACGTCCTCATGATGTTTAAAGTGTACCCTAAACAGTGGAAACAAAACCGGACGACCCTAATACCCAAGGCGGGTAAATGCACAAAGGACGCCAAAAACTGGCGGCCGATAACGATAGGGTCTCTATTGAGCAGAATATATTCAGCAATGCTGGATAATCGACTGCGACATACAGTCCGAAATAATAAGAGACAAAAAGGGTTTACACAAGAGTACGGCTGTAAGTATAATATAGCCATACTCGAACAAATACTGAAGGATATGGAGGAAAAGACCGGGGGTGTTATAACGGTGGTGGATATCTCCAAAGCCTTCGACACTGTGCCGCATAAAGCAATAGGAGATGGGTTGAAGGAGAAAGGTCTACCGTCCATAGTCGCAGAATACATTCAAGGAATGTACGACGACTGTTGGACGGAGATCAAGACTAGCGACCAGAAAATATCGATAAAGTTGAATAGAGGTGTAAAACAGGGCGATCCAATATCACCTCTATTATTTAATACGATAGTGGACCCCATAATTGGTCGCATTGACGAGACGACGGAGGGCGTCAAAATGGGAGACGAAAACGTCTCCATAATGGCCTTTGCAGACGATATGGTGATGGCGGCTAAAACGAAAGAGGAAGCCGCACGCCAAGTAAGTAAACTGGCAAAATACTTAGACCAGCTTGGAATGAGCATACAAGCTGACAAATGTGCAACATTTCAAATCGTCTGCAAGAATAAGACTTGGCACGTGACGGATCCCGGGCTGCATATAAGAGATCAGAAACTACCAGCCACGCAGCCCGAGGATACTTTCAAGTACTTGGGCGTGATGGTAGGCCCTTGGACGGGGCTGCAGCGCACACAGATAGAAAAGATACTTAAGGCAGCAAAGAATGTAGACAGGATGGGGCTAAAGCCCCATCAGAAAATAAATTTAATAAGAACGCATTTGCTGCCTAAGTATATACATGAGCTGGTGGCGAACCCTCCTCCTCACTGCCTCCTGGAAGAACTAGACCAGGAGATTAAACTAGAGAGCTACTGTTGCTCGCTCGCTTCGCTCGCTCGCGAGTAGGGTTGTTGTTGCTCGCTCGCTTCGCGAGCTCGTGGGCAGGACTGCTCTTGCGAGAATGTTAGTGGTACGCATGGCTAGTAGGGCCCACAGCTATTAATGTCTTTCATTTTGTGTGTGACTCTCCACGAGCCACACAAAGAACTTCCCGATTCGTTAGTTACTGTATATTATTATTATTATTTATTAAGTGTACGTTTTAAGAAGATTATACGTTTTCAGGGAAATTCAATAGTTTTCTACTTATCAAAATGTTTGCTATATGGCGTCGCATTAAACCAATATCCCATGCTCGTTGCTCGCTTGGTTCCTTGTTATAGCATACTAAGTTGCAAAATAAATTGTCTTAATTAGTTTTTCGCAAACGATACAACTCATCATTATCCGGGTTTGCAGTATTGATCTTGGTTTTCTTCGATACCATTAATTTAAATTTTCTCAAAATATATAAACCGCTCAATTTTGAAACTCTGCTCAGTGCTACATACAACATTTGTAAAGTTCGTATTTCTGATGTTTTAAAATCCATACATACTTTCTCGTATGTTTGTCCCTGACTTTTATGAATCGCAATCGCTTCAACAGGAACCACTGGAAATTGACTACGTGTGATTTGTTATTTTCCTTCACTCGAAATATTTACTTGATTCAATATTTTTTTATTATTGGTGTTAAATTTTTATTTATATTTGCATTTTTCATATAATCACGATAACGAGTTCTTACTTTCACTCCTACTATGGCCAATTGAAAATCTAACCACAATATAGACGGAATTTTAGTATTTTCTTGAAAACTAATAAATTTTAATATTCCGCATGCTCCATTAACCAATTCGTCTTCAACGTCAATGTTATTAATTATCATATATTTTATATTAATTTTCAATTTAATCTCAGTTAACAATTCGTTTTGAACTCATTGTTTATTTAAAGATTGTAATATAAATGTTTTTGTACTTTCATCGATATTCTTTGAAAATGTATTCTCGGCGATGGTTAACTCACTCTTGCATTGGAATAATTTTCGATTATTGTAAGCGGTTACATTAGCATTAGTTGCATAATTGGAAAAAAAATTTTTTTTAATTAAAAAAACAAGAAAAAAATTTTCTTTAAATTTTATAAAAAAATTTTTTTTTAATTTTATAAAAAAATTTTTTTTAAATATATATATACATATAATTACGTTTACTTCTTCGGTGGATACGCCTTTCGTATAAATTGCAATGTTTAATCAACTCCTTTCGAAAAAAACTAAAAAACTACTTGACCAAAATGGACCAAAATATAATCAGCTCTAAGTTACAGCGGGGCACATCGATTGCATCATTGAGAAACGGAGGCCTCGGAATAGAAAAGGTAGCAGACATAGTGCGAATAGCTAAATTACGAAATGGCCTCCGTATGATGTCGAGTGAGGATAGAGCGGTTCAGGAGGCCTACATGAGGCAAGAAGACATCTTGTCTAAATACGCAAGATCGATAGGCCTCCAGTGGCCGGTAACCGAGGAAGAGGTGGAGAATGCGCGTTGCAGACTCCATCGCAAATATTTTGAAGACTGGGGACGTTTAGTCTCCCAGGGCCAAGGCGTCTATGAGTTTGTGGATGACAAGTATGGAAACGCCTGGTTGTATGAGCCAACACTGCTGAAGCCGTCCCGATATCTGGACGCGCTAAAATTACGAATTAATACATATGGGACAAGGATCGTGTTAACAACAGGATATCAGGACTGGCTGGCTGGACTGTGGTTTGGTAACTTTTTGAATAACTGCTCGAGTGTGCGGAAATTCTCTGAATTTATTATAAGAGCCTGACGAGCTCCTTTACAGTAGTTTTCTATACGGCGATTCGACTCTCACTGGTCTCTTGATACCGGCACGCGAAACGGCAGCGATTCGGTGTATATTCGTTATAATTCAATTTCGCCAATCAGAAGCTGAAACGACGCTTAGACAAAGACGCAGGGCCACGTAACAAAAACTGTCAACAGTCAGGAGTGACGGAATCTCAGGAACGCTTGGAAACAATACCGGCTCAAGCAGCCGGCGAGCTAGTAACAGCTATTGGAACGATATTTCGCTCATATACATATGGCTTTAAACATACCGCCCGCCTTGCATCCAGAGGAGGCAAAACGATATATCTTGGTCTTTGCAAACTATGATTATAATTAAAGTAATTTCGTATACGTTGGAACCTTGATTCATGAATGACAATTAACAATAGTAAACGAGGATAAACAGTAGTCTGTCAAAGGCAACGAAAAAACTGACAATATTGCTTCTTAAACTAAGTACACAGAGTAGAGATGTTACGCAGCTTATAATCTACCTTATAAATTAACGCGGAGGATACAAAAGTGTAATTAGTAATTACTAGGACGAATCTAAATTTGCATTTTGGGACTTGACCGGCAGCGCGCAAATCTGAGTTATAGGTCTTTTCAATTCACCGTCGACGGTGTTCCGTCGCGCAGGAACAGAATTCGTAGTTTTCCTTCGGACAAGATTTATGATGCGAACGTGCGTAAATATCCTCTTCAAGAATTAAACAAACTAGGGTCATTCGGCGACCAGTCAAGGCATCTGGCTAATGTTTAGTTTTTATACAGCCTCGAAAATACAAAGTGTCATAAATCTAGTCCCTCCGAAGGACCGCCCGCGATCGGTACGCACGGTGTCGAATTACCGAGACCCGTCGCGTCGTCGACCGAGTAAGATATCGCCCCACTCCTCCTTCCAGGGCCTCATTCAGAGCTACGGGAAGGAGGTTCCAATAGTCAAAAGTGTACTGATTGGGAAATGCAACTTTCGGCAGGAACCAATCAGTGCATCTTATTTCCTGCTCGAGAAGCCTGACGAACATCGCGTTGAGACCGCGTTCGTCAGTTGAGTCTTACACTCTAACGTCGCGACATTCTCTAGTCCTCGGGTAGACAAGTACAACGCACGAGCCGTTGTCTTGTCAATTGTTTAATCACACATAAAACTAGCATCACGGTAGTTCGTAGTCCAACAGTCAGGACACCTAACAAACGGGATCGCGTCGGTCAAGATCCCTTGCGTGCGTTACAATTAGAAACGCGAATCATTATCTCATATCTGCGCGCGTATAAGGCAGGACCTGCTAGATCAGCCTTACTGACGAGTCCACTAGCAGGTCCGGGACGAAACGCTTTCTTTAACGTATTCATGCGTATTTCATTGTCACGCGAATAAAAAATTGTCTTTTGCGATCATCAAACCTTGAACTAGCTGCCCAAGATTAACTTGGCGGGCAGTGATCCGGAACATTCGCGAATATACAGTTCCGCGACAAAACATATGGTCCTTCGAGCCGGATCAGTGCCTAGTGAGTGCAGTTCGTACAAAAGACAATCGTGTACAAACAATCGTGTACAAACAATCGTGTACAAGACATTCAAAAAGTGGTCTTCAGCATCCAGCAGTCCACTCAACCACGTTAAAGGAAGCAACCAGCCTTAGCCGCAGTTACATACTTCGACGCCGCGAAGGCATTCTAAGGAATCATAGACGCCGGGACTCATTCGAAGGCAACAGCCGATCAGAGTCATTCGCATCCGAACCGCATCAGTACAAGGTAGACATATTATTGAATTTACTAATCAGGAACTTTCACACAATGGCAATTTCTCATATTTACACGCGTTACGAAAATCACAATGGCTAACGCGTACGAAATTAGCCAGCGCATCTGCATTTCGAAGCACAAACGACGTGTCTTCAAATCGCAAATAAAGCCAAGCTTTTAGAAAACGCGTTTCTAAGTTTAATACACGCACACCCTAGACTTTCGACGTTCAACGTGTAATTACATTTAC
Source organism: Lasioglossum pauxillum (assembly GCA_933228785.1). NCBI lineage: Eukaryota > Metazoa > Arthropoda > Insecta > Hymenoptera > Halictidae > Lasioglossum > Lasioglossum pauxillum. The sequence goes on along the minus strand of OW121703.1, from coordinate 24,418,736 downwards.
GAGTGTCAGTTTCTGTAAAGGCCAAATTCGCGATCGAGTCATTTTCGACTATCGTGGAAATTACAAGCCGCGTAGGCTCAGTCGCCGGAGACGTGCGAAACCATCGCACTCTTGTTTACGTCATATCTCGCGATTATTAAACGCTCCGCCATGCCGGACAAATCGTCGGAGTCGACAAACGTTTCAATGCATTACACGCGATCGCCTATCTAATAGAGACGTCGCGAACAATCTTCTTACGAGCATCGCGATCGGTCAATGAATCCCGATACACAAACGTGGGAACAACCGTCGGCAAACACGCGCACGTCTAACGTTCTAGATATCGTCAAATATCTTCGTAACGCGTCGCATCGAAGCAGATGATATTTAACGGTGAAGAACGCGAAGTATCCAAAATATACGAGCACGAATCCAGAGGCCGACCGCAACCCGTCGATCACGAACATCGGGACGTAATTGCGAAATCGCGATACCTCTTAACAGAAGTCATCCTCACCGCCTTCGCAAAGACACGGGCAAACGTGGAACGACGACGATAAATTCGCGATAATCAACTCGCGATCAACCCTGATCTTCGCATTACACAGCAAAGACAGGACGTTTATTCAAACATTTGAATCAATCGGTTTCCATCACCCGAGCAGAAATTCGAACACGGTCTATAATCGAACGAACGATACCCGGTACATAGTAGCACAATGGCTCGCGCCGGGCACATAAAAACAGGTAGAAACTGTCCACGCGTCGAGTTTTCTACCTGCCGCATTACGCATCGTAAACCTCTCCTCACCTAAGGTAAAACGGTTTCAAGTCAACAACGACCCTCAACACCTGAGTCAGGTATCGCCCCACTCCGCGCGCGGATTAACTCTCCTTTAAATCTAACTCGGGAATCCTAAACAATCGCGAGTGTCCTGATTGACAACGCCGACCAAGGCTAAACCAATCAGGAAACCTGACTTCTTGCGCTCTTCGCCAAGACGAGTGACCAATACGGATGGTTTTCAGGACTCCGCGTGTATAGCAATACACATTCCTCTTGATTCCAAGGGCCGCCTCCTTTCTTACAAGAGACACCCAATTCCTTTGGCAGAAATTAGCACTCGTTCAGTTCGTTACAAACCTTTACGGTCGATCGTTCTGAACAGTGTTCTTTTCCGTGCCGACTTCTTGTATACTCCAGATACAAGCGAAGTCCACATCGACTTCTCGCGCTGCAAACTGAGACGAGTGACCTAGGTCTACTTCTTGAGTTCAGCCGAGACGAGTCCAGTACAGATCGACCACAGATCTGCGCGTCTTTCCTCACTACAATGGACAAGACATCCCTCTCCTCACCTAAGATCAACACAGATCGCCGTTATCGGGTCCGCACGCGTATTATCAAATGCACGCGTACGTTCTCACCAGACATATCAAAGGGAGATCGGCAACACCTCGTGCGTCACAAAGACCGCGGATATCAACGAATCTTGCGACGGAATCTTCACGGCAAGATCGCAACAATCTTATTCAAACATTGTCGATTTCGGAACATCGCATTTTTTACTTCCAAACCGAACCAATCAACTTCGAAGGCAATTTACGATTGCTGAACGACATCAAGTTTCAATCACCTCGGGAAACTTAACGACGCGAACGAATGAAACGTCAAATTTGCTTCACGCGAAATTCCGCGTCGCACCTTTGAATCGAATCATCTCACGCTCTTAAATTGCATGGCGCCGTCGTACAAACCACATTGTCTCGAACATGACAATACACGGAGAAACCAACGTTCTCGATCGACTCAACCGTGTTTTGAGTCGCTTCAACAAACGACTATCGACTTTCAAACCTTACATCGCGATCCGCGTGGCCGACTTACAACGGAAACTGACATTCCGTCAAACTAATGTTCAATTAAACAGACATTCAATCGCACTCACATTCAATTGAACTGACATTCAATCGGCATATAAACCGCGTCACATCGCGTCAGACCGCATCAATCGCGTCAGACTGCATCAATCGCGTCAAACCGCATCAATCGCGTCAAGTCGCGTCAAAACGCGTCAAACGCGTTAACCACGTCAGACCGCGTCAAGTCGCATCAAATGGCATTAAATAACATCGAGTCACGTCAGCCAAATCAACCTACGCGTCAACTATACACGGCAATTCCACACTTTGAATCACGTGTCGACTCATTCGATCATGCGTCAGAGTTTGATGGTGTTGATTGGGAAATGCACCATTCGGCATAAACCAATTAATACATTTCATTTAAAAGGCAATTGGTGATATTACACCGATGCTCAAACCGAGGAGCACCCCTTCTCACATGCATAGAAGGGCCCTCACAACGACCCCCTCTCACATACATAGAGGGTTCTCACGAAGAACGCCCTCTCGCACACAGAGGAGTTCTACAAACTCGCGACAGGACTGGAAGTCGAATTCACACATTGTGGTACTCATCAGTCCTTCGCGCAGTCCATTCTTAATACTCTCTCGCACACAGAGGAGTTCTACAAACTCGCGACAGGACTCGAAGCCGAATTCACACATTGTGATATTCATCAGTCTATGCTTAGCGCAGTCATTCTTAACGCTCTTACAATCAAACTCTGACACATTGTTCTCTTGTCTTTCCAACGGACTAAGCACGTCACAAACGGGATCTCGTGGCATCAGTCAAGATCCCTCGCGTCCGCTACTATGTCACATAAACATAGCTAGCGACCTAACCACCGAGGTCTTCATCGCGACTTCATACGATTCGTCGCCAAACGTTACTTTTTCGAAACATTCATTCGGATAACGGTACGAATTTCAACATCGCAGACAAAGAACTGACGCAACGAGTCAGGTTCTATCGAACGACCAGAAATCGCTACAATGTCTCTTCGGACTAGATTTCTTTAAATCAAAATGCACTTCATTACCACATCGGCATTATTGGAATCGATTATAAAATCTTCCAACCACCACGGCAAACGTGTCGTCGGCAAACACTATTTACGTATAAATAATTCAACACGTTCATAATAAAATCGAACCGTTCGTAAACTGTTTACATATATCGATCTCGTCATATCCAAACAATTCAACATTCTTACTAATGGCCATTCCTGATTGGTGATTCTTTAATGTGTACATCTTACCTAAACTGATTTCAGCAAAACCCACAACACGTAAATCGAACGTCATGCAGCATGCAAGCAGTGACCATTCAAACATCGTCATGTTCATACGCGAACGGTTACAACTCGCAATTCTTTTATATAAAGACAGAGCACAACCGCGCGGTGCCAAGCGTTAGCGTCAATCCATGTGAACCTAAACGCATAAACAAATTCAATATTGATCGATCGGATCGATCAACGTGGGGGAGCATGTTCCGTCGCGCAGGAACAGAATTCGTAGTTTTCCTTCGGACAAGATTTATGATGCGAACGTGCGTAAATATCCTCTTCAAGAATTAAACAAACTAGGGTCATTCGGCGACCAGTCAAGGCATCTGGCTAATGTTTAGTTTTTATACAGCCTCGAAAATACAAAGTGTCATAAATCTAGTCCCTCCGAAGGACCGCCCGCGATCGGTACGCACGGTGTCGAATTACCGAGACCCGTCGCGTCGTCGACCGAGTAAGATATCGCCCCACTCCTCCTTCCAGGGCCTCATTCAGAGCTACGGGAAGGAGGTTCCAATAGTCAAAAGTGTACTGATTGGGAAATGCAACTTTCGGCAGGAACCAATCAGTGCATCTTATTTCCTGCTCGAGAAGCCTGACGAACATCGCGTTGAGACCGCGTTCGTCAGTTGAGTCTTACACTCTAACGTCGCGACATTCTCTAGTCCTCGGGTAGACAAGTACAACGCACGAGCCGTTGTCTTGTCAATTGTTTAATCACACATAAAACTAGCATCACGGTAGTTCGTAGTCCAACAGTCAGGACACCTAACAAACGGGATCGCGTCGGTCAAGATCCCTTGCGTGCGTTACAATTAGAAACGCGAATCATTATCTCATATCTGCGCGCGTATAAGGCAGGACCTGCTAGATCAGCCTTACTGACGAGTCCACTAGCAGGTCCGGGACGAAACGCTTTCTTTAACGTATTCATGCGTATTTCATTGTCACGCGAATAAAAAATTGTCTTTTGCGATCATCAAACCTTGAACTAGCTGCCCAAGATTAACTTGGCGGGCAGTGATCCGGAACATTCGCGAATATACAGTTCCGCGACAAAACAGACGGTACGTACTGTGACGACGCGGACCCTTTTGTCCGGACCGGGATGCAACTGAGTAATGCGCGCGAGTTGCCATTTAGAAGGGGGGAGTAAAGAATTTTTTAAAAGAACAAGCTCATTTACACTCAAGTTTACGCGATCCTGCTGCCACTTTCGACGTTGATGCAACGTATGGAGATAATCAGAGGACCACGAACGCCAGATTTGTTCGGTAATTTTTCTGACTTGTTGCCATCGGTCAAGTCTATTCGAATTAATCTTTAAAGCGGATTCTTCTGGAACCGCAATAAGTCGCCGCCCGATAATGAAATGACCGGGTGTCAGTGCCGATAGGTCGGTAGGTTCGTCGGTAAGAGCAGAAATCGGACGAGAGTTCAAACAGGCCTCGACCTGACATAGGACGGTAGAAAACTCAGTTTGTGATAAGGTATGCGCTCCCACTGCTCGCTTTAAGTGATACTTGACACTTTTTACTCCAGCCTCCCAGAGTCCACCAAAATGAGGAGCGGAAGGGGGAATGAATTTCCAGGTGATCCCGTCATTAACCAGCGAATTTTTGAGCGAAGGATCAGAAAGGAGTACTTGAAAGGTTTGCTTTAATTCACGATCGGCACCACGAAAATTCGTGCCGTTGTCAGAGTACAAGTTAGTAGGCAGCCATCGGCGACTGACGAATCGTCGAAAGGCAGCTAAAAAGGCAGCGGTGGTGGAATCCTCGACAAGTTCGAGATGCACCGCCTTGGTGGCATGGCATACGAACACAGCGGAATAATATTTTCTCGTCCTTTGACCTCTACCGACAATTGGAAGTATGTTAATTGGACCGGCATAGTCCAGCCCAGTATGTGAAAATGGAGCAAAGGGTTTGACTCGAAAGTTTGGAAGGGCTCCCATCAGCTGAGTAGCAGCTTGCGCCCTTTGCCGAATACAAGGAATGCAACGATGTATGTGGGCGCGTACTAAGGATCTAGCCGATATTATCCAATATTGTTGCCGAAGAACGCGAAGCGTTAACTGTACGCCTCCATGGAGAGTGCGCTTGTGCACATGATCGATTAAAAGTTTGGAAATTCGATGTTTCGGCAATATAACTGGATGCTTTTCTTCATAGCTTAGAGCGGCATGCTCGAGCCGCCCGCCAAGCCGAATTAATGAATCTTTCCCGAGGATGGGATGTAAAGAAATAAGCGAACTAGACTTCGGAACCGGCGCATGATCCTTTAAAAACTTAATTTCGGCATGAAATTGTTTCTTTTAAACGTAAGACATCCAAAACAGAGAGGCAGTTCTTATTTCGACAGCAGATAAAGACAGTGAATGGTACTGCAGGCAAGTAGACGACATATGTAGTTTTTCACGAGAATTCTGGACGAATCGGAGTATATATGCAGTGACTCGAGAGAGTCGAGTCCAGCTCGAGTATTTATATAGAAGATCCCATTCTGGATGCGTCGACAATAGGTGAACCTGTGATTTACGAGATTCAGATGAGGCGATCTCTCGTGAGTCTTGCTCTTCATTATTCGAACGGGTGTGATCTGGCCAGAAAACGGATGGACGAGATAACCGACCACCACAGCTTATGAGTAGCGAATTCGGAGACGGAGATACCTCGCGAGGCGCGATCAGCTGGGTTCTCTTGCGAACGTACATGTTGCCACTTTACCTGCGGAAGCCGAGTTTGGATTTCAGATACGCGATTTGCGACGTATGTATTCCAAGTAGACGGATGTTGTCTAAGCCAGGCTAAGACGACGGTGGAATCTGTCCATCCGTAAGTGCGAGATGATGGAAGTTTTAAGGATAACGAGGTCCACTCAAGCAGTCGGGTTACTAGTACGGCAGCGTTTAATTCCAAGCGAGGAATGCTAATAGTTTTGAGCGGAGCTACTTTACTTTTAGCTGTCAGCAAGGTAACTTGTATATCGGAAAGGGAATGAAGAACTCTCAAATAAACTACAGCGGCGTAGGCACGATGTGGCGCATCGGCAAAGCCGTGTAATTCGATCGCGATACTGTTACTTTGCAGTCCGGTCCAGCGAGGAATTTTGACTGAGCTCAATTCAGGCAGAATTTTGCAATACGCAGTCCATTTTTTACGGAATTCAAGAGGAGTATCTTCATCCCAATCTTTCTTTAAGAGCTATAGCTCTTGAAGCATTATTTTTGCGACAATAATCACGGGAGATGCCCATCCTAATGGATCGAATATTTTTGAAACGATCGAAAGAATACTTCGTTTTGTACACTTTTCCGGCAGACAACAGTCTACCTGAAAGCGGAAAACGTCATCAGAAGGAGTCCATACAATACCAAGGACTTTTAAGGATTTATCTTCGCTGAGAGAGCGATCGGACGCGGACTCACGCTCCTCAGAAGGAATGTCTTCAAGTAATTCGACCGCGTTAGTAGCCCATTTTCGAAGTTGAAAACCCCCGCGATGCAGGAGTTCTACTAGCTGCCGACGAATCTCGAGGAGAGTATGAGTATTGTCCGCGCCGAAAATAGCGTCATCTACATAAATCGAATCTTGTAGAATAGGCACGGCAGCGGGAAAATTGTTTCCCTCGTCAAGAGCTAATTGATCGAGTACTTTAATGGCGAGGTATGGCGCAGATGCGAGACCGTAGGTTACGGTAAGCAATCGAAATAACAAAACCGGCAGCTGGCTGTTCGGTCGCCATAAAATCCTTTGATAGTCGGAATCAAGGGGATTGATTAGAATTTGTCTGAACATCTTGGCGATGTCAGCAGTGTATACGTAACGAAATAGCCGCCAGCGCAGTATGATAGCAGCTAAATCGCGCTGTAGCTTCGGACCGACCATAGTCGTTCGAGATCCAGACTTGGATCTCGAACGGACTTGGATCCAGACTTGGTTCGAGATCCCGAGGTAATCGTTTAGAGATTTTCCAAACTTGGTTTTGGCGGAAGCATTAAATACGACTCTGAGTTTGGTCGTACTGCTAGAAGGTCGCACGACTGGATGGTGAGGAATATATATCGCAGAAGAGTTTGAGACTTGCTCTTCCGCTACTCGTTCCATGTGACCCATGGAGAGATACTCAGATAAGAAATTATGGTAATCCGATTCGAGGATCGGTTGTTTGAGCAGTCGTTGCTCCAGTTTCGAGAAAAAACGAGCTGCGATTGAGTGTGATCCGTCGAGATCGAATGGAGGTTGACTCTTGAACGGGAGTCGAACTATGTATCGCCCTTGAGAGGAGCGGGTGTGTGTGTCACGAAAAAACCGATCGCACCGTTCGTCTTCTTCGAAGAGAGGCAGCTTGGAGGGAACTTCTTCGACTTCCCAGAAACGACGTAACGAATCGTCTAAATCTTCAGAAGCTAAACAATTAACAGTGGAAGGACATTCCTGGCGAGAATCTTCGAATTCGACAGCAGATACGAAATTTACGACAGAGGTGGATTCCTGACGGGAATCTTGATTTTTGATGGGACCGGAAAGGATCCATCCCAGTGAGGTAAGCTGGGCAGTAGGAGTACCGAGAGGACCTTGGCGGAGATCGTTCAGTAAAAGAGAGCCGTATAAGTCGGCACCGATTAAGATATGAATTGGATGGCAACTGGAAGGGTTAGGATCAGCTAGCTGGAGATTGCGTAAATGTGGCCAAGACTGCAAATCCACACGGGATTTAGAGCCGGCATAAGCAGTGATACGCTGATAAACAAAGGCTGACAGTGGGAACGATACTTTAGAATTGTGGCATGATTCTAATGTCACGGATACGCGAGATTTTGCCAATCCGTTGTACTGATCACCGAAACATTGAATTTGGAGTCTCGTCCGATATCTTTTGGTCCGCATTAACTGGCACACCGATTCGGTTATAAAACTACAAGAAGCTCCTTGATCTAGTAAAGCGCGAAGCTTGAAAGCACGTCCTTCAGCGGTACGGAGTACGACCCAAGCAGTAGCGAGCAACGTATTTGGAACCGAGAGATCCGCGGGAAGGACCGTCTGCACTAATACTTGCGACGCAGTACAAGAATCATCAGAAGAGCTTTCTTTATCAACGTGATCTTTAACTGAAGTCTCGTTAATAGCGTTAGTCGCTTTGCTTGGAGAACCGGCAGCGCGATGTAAGAGCGAATGGTGAGTTCGCTTGCACAGAAAGCATCTACCTGGATTTTTACAGTCGGGAGTGACGTGACCTGAACGCAAGCAATTAAAGCAAATTCTATTTTGTTTCACAAAGGAGATTCGTTGATCAATAGATTTGGATTTGAATCGGTCACATTTAAATAGAGGATGATTACCGGAGCACTCGATACATTTAATGATCGAAACATTGTTTACGCTCGAACGGTTTCGCGGAACGTCAGACACAACTTTATTTTTGCCAGAGACACCGTCGCTCGTGGCGATCGTGTCGGTAAGACCGCGGATGCGAAGAGTCATGAACTCGTTAATTTCCTTGTACGTGGGATAGTTTCTAGAACAACAGCGTTCTAAGTGCCACTCATCGCGAGTGCTTTTCGCAAATTTTTGCGCGATCAAATAAAGATTTCTCAGCGCGGTTAAAGAAGACACAACAGTATCTTTCAAATATTTGAGTTCCGACGCAGATTCGGTTTTCATAGACGGCAAACTAACGAATTTGTGTATGTGTGACTTTATGAGCGCGGATTCATCATCGTATTTTCCAGGCAGCATCGTAGTTTTCGTCGGGCATGCTGATATTGTTAATTAACAGCGCCGCGTCACCGGTTACATGGATCTTAAGATAATGTAATTTTTAAGTGTTCGAGAGGGACTTGTTCGTGTCGACGCTCGATTCAAATAAACCACGGAAATTTCCCCATTGACTAAAATCACCAGAACACTTAGGCAGGGAGAGACGCGGTAATTGAACAGATACAGAAGCGGCAGAAACGGAAGAATCAGTATTATGACTTATCTTCGAAGTTACACAAGCGATGTCCACCTGGGCGATGGCCTCGCTGAGGGTGTCAGAAGCGTCGAGGTAAGCAGTCTCGGCATCGAGAAAAACGTTGTCCTTGAAATAAGGTATAGTCTTCTGGTCCTCCGCTTTTGTGACCAGATGCAGCCTCTGGTGAGTTTGGCGGTACTCGGTCCATAGTTTCTCCAGTTGGTCCAGTCGACTTTTCAATTTGGCCACCGTGATTTGCGATTTTCCCAACTTTTTAAATTTCACGATTACACGCTTAATCGCGGCCATCCCAGTATCTTGCTGAATTAGCAAGCTTTCACTTTTGTCGGTTATTTTTTTTGGACGAACGAGTAGTAGAGATGAGTTCAAAGCAGAAAAACGAGCGAGGGTCAAGCCGTGCGCCTTTATTAGGAAAAGGCGATTCACTGAGTCTTTAGAACAACCGTTCAACACTTACACAGTTCGCTTGAATTCGACACAGTCGCAGCGATAATCCGGCACGAAGGACCAAATTTTTGTTAACAACAGGATATCAGGACTGGCTCGCTGGACTGTGGTTTGGTAACTTTTTGAAT
>OW121703.1:24176503-24404003 GCA_933228785.1 Lasioglossum pauxillum | reverse complement strand
AAACATGCATCCCAATATCCGCACAAATCCACAGACATGGTTCGAATAAAAAAAAAATATCGAACGTGGGAATCTCGTTAATCCAAACACGCGCATCGCAAACATATTCGGGGAGGATGTAACTAACAGTACAGAACCAAAACTGACGCCCGCCGTTTACCCTCACGACCGATAGCACACGACTAGTACACGTCGAAATATAACTCGGTAAATTATTTCTCAATAACTCGATAAACAGCTAGAGCTTGCATACTTGATATTTATTGTTCAAATGATTTATTACACAATGTTCCGGTATTTATAATTGTCCGAGAACGCCGGAAAGATAAGTTTACTCTTGGCGGTTGGACTTTGAAAAATTTCGCACGGTCGGAGTTGGAAGTAATGCGCCCGGACATTATTCTTAATTTATTCGATAAATATTCGTCCTAGAGCTCTCATATTTGATATTTATTGTTAAAATGCATTATTATACAATGATCTAATATTTATAATTGTCTGGGAACGCTAGGAAAAAAGTTTACTCTTGGCGGTTGGACTTGTAAAATGTTCAAAGTGCAGTGATAGTATATGAAAAGTTGAATATTTTGTGTTAAATATCCTGGATATATAAAAATTTATTGTATTGTACAAAAAAATTTTCCATGCAAAAATTTTTCCAAGTCCCAACAGCCCCGCCGGATGGGCTGTTGCCGCGGCGGTTTGCGCCCATAAGCGCGCGTGCTATTCACCGCGCGGCGCCGGCGTCCTTGTCGGCCGTTCGGTATCTTTAAGAGACTCGACGGTTCGGCGAGTCGGGCGGTTCAGCGCGCGCTTGGGGTTATTCTACGATCTCGGTCGAGAAGCAGCTCACGGCGCCTCGAGACTTCGGTCTCGACTGTCTCGTACCGTGCTTTTGGTAATCGAACTTTTCTCTACACAGCATTGCCTCGGGTCGGTGTCTAAGACCGAATGACCCTTATGTGGCGAGCCTCCCATCGAGGAGGTTGGTGACTTGTATTCACTGATATTGTGTATACTCGTACTAACTGAGCATCAACTTTACTATCCGAGCGAAAAATTTGGGATAGTTAGGGAAAGAAGTTTGAGAGAAACTAAAACTTAGATTAGAAGTCAAACTAAATGTTTGCAGAGGAACGTCATATAATAATTGAGGTTGGCTTTCGTCAAGCCCAGAGCGAGCAGACGGGCATTGGGAAACCCAAGTCCAGCATGCGTCCTGTCCGCGCTTCCTCGGCACTTGTGTCGATTGTCCAGCGCCCGTGGTTACGTGCTTTCTGGGATACTCATGCTACTGAGCTATACGCGTCTTCCGACGTTAGCGCTACCCTATATGAACGTTCTCTTCAGAATAAGAACGCGAAAGGAATATATTGAAAAGGAATTTGTTCTCGAGAGAAACGCAAAAAAGGGAAATATTAAAAAGGAATTTTTCAATGATTTGTGATGATATGATAAAAATATAAACCGAGAACACAGGGAACTGGCAACAGGAATTTGTTCGAGGTTGAGAAATGAAAGAAAGTGAGAGAAAAGAATGGAAAGAAAAGGGGTGGAAGGAAAGGAAAGAAAAAAGAACACCGAAGGAAGAGGAGGAAATATGATATAAAATCGTTCGAAAGGTTCTCTGAGAATTCGAACGAGTAAAAATGAATTTATATAAGAGAGAGAGAGAGAGAGAGAGAGAGAGAGAGAGAGAGAGAGAGAGAGAGAGAGAGAGAGAGAGAGAGGAGGAGAAAGAAAAACAGAGTGTCGTCGACCTGTCTCTGAAAGAGCTGGCGACGAAAAGACACATATTATTATTATATATTCAAAGAACGACAAAAATTGTCGAAGCTCCCTGGTTGATCCTGCCAGTAGTCATATGCTTGTCTCAAAGATTAAGCCATGCATGTCTCAGTACATGCCGCATTAAGGTGAAACCGCGAATGGCTCATTAAATCAGTTATGGTTTCTTAGATCGTACTCGTACCTCGGTTCTATTTTGATGGATTTCGGAACCCCGAGGTAATGAATAATAGGGACACATGGGGGCTTTCGTATTGCGACGTTAGAGGTGAAATTCTTGGATCGTCGCAAGACGGACAGAAGCGAAAGCATTTGACAAAAATGTTTTCATTAATCAAGAACGAAAGTTAGAGGTTCGAAGGTGATCAGATACCGCCCTAGTTCTAACCATAAACGATGCCAGCTAGCGATCCGCCGAAGTTCCTACGATGACTCGGCGGGCAGCTTCCGGGAAACCAAAGCTTTTGGGTTCCGGGGGAAGTATGGTTGCAAAGCTGAAACTTAAAGGAATTGACGGAAGGGCACCACCAGGAGTGGAGCCTGCGGCTTAATTTGACTCAACACGGGAAACCTGACCAGGCCCGGACACCGGAAGGATTGACAGATTGATAGCTCTTTCTTGATTCGGTGGGTGGTGGTGCATGGCCGTTCTTAGTTGGTGGAGCGATTTGTCTGGTTAATTCCGATAACGAACGAGACTCTAGCCTGTTAAATAGACGTAACTTATGGTATCTCGAAGGCCCCCGGCTTCTGTCGGTGGGTTTTTACTACCAACGTATAAACAAATCTTCTTAGAGGGACAGGCGGCTTCTAGCCGCACGAGATTGAGCAATAACAGGTCTGTGATGCCCTTAGATGTTTTGGGCCGCACGCGTGCTACACTGAAGGAATCAGCGTGTTTTCCCTGGCCGAAAGGCCCGGGTAACCCGTTGAACCTCCTTCGTGCTAGGGATTGGGGCTTGAAATTATTCCCCATGAACGAGGAATTCCCAGTAAGCGCGAGTCATAAGCTCGCGTTGATTACGTCCCTGCCCTTTGTACACACCGCCCGTCGCTACTACCGATTGAATGATTTAGTGAGGTCTTCGGACTAGTATGCGGCAATGTTTCGGCATTGCCGATGTTGCCGGGAAGATGACCAAACTTGATCATTTAGAGGAAGTAAAAGTCGTAACAAGGTTTCCGTAGGTGAACCTGCGGAAAGACCATTGAAATAAACAAATCGTCCATAAGATCCAAGAAAAATGTATATAAAAATATATATACAAAAATGGGAAAAAGCTGAAACAAAAACAGACAAGAGAAAAAAACTCTTTGTCAAAAAACAGAAAAGAACGACAGGAGAGTAACACGGTTATATAATATAAAAGGAATTTCACTCTCCTGTGTGTCATCGTCTCATGCGATGAAGAAAATATAAAGGGGAGTATCGAATAAAGAGCGTCAATAGCGACACGACTACTCCCCATATGAAAAACATCTCACCAACGGCTTACGCGAGGAGGTCGCGCTTTTGCGTTTTACACGGAGTACTACATATAGTTACTCAACGCGGCGCGATGCTCCCGTCCGTTGGTGAAATGAAATAAGGCGCAAGAGAGCCCGCCAGGGAAACACCATGTTGTGCATATTAACACGGCGTATATATACATACGACACACAGTCTCTTTCGACAATGGGATTGAGAACGACGGGCCAGAAATTATACGGTGCTTGCGTGAAGGTGGAGAGAGCATCGTGTTGTGTTGTTTTATCGTTTACTTGTATTGGGGAGTGAGTGCTGAAGAGCCTGTACTTCGGGTCTTCGGGAATCGTCGACATTACCGACGTTCGCATTTGCAAACTCGAACGATCAGGTACGTACGATATCTCGTCGAACGCTGAATGCTGCAGATCGACACACGAATATAGAAATACCCGTCGTTACGATATCACACACCGATGTTTTCTTTCACCCGCCACCGGGTGGTCGTTCTCTTTGAAAAATACCTCGTGTCAAAGAGTGTTGTGTTGTACCGCGTATATAATAACGCCTGTGGTGTCCTCTGCGTCGTGTAGGAGGCTCTCTACAATTATAATTCATACGGACATATTTTACTGGTAGCGCATGAACAGGGATGTAAGCGTCGATTCGCTTCCTCGGTCTTCGCCTCTGTGTTGTAAGTATGTCCGGAGTCGTCCTTTCGAAACGGTGTCTCGAAGAGGACAAGCAAAATCAGGGTAACCTGTGGAAAACGCGCGGTTGCACGCGTTTGTGTTATCGTTCGCGAACATCGAGAATATAGACGAGACGTGAAGGACCGGCTCGTGAAGCTCGTTTTTAAAGCAGTCGTGAGTCAGACACCCTATTCCGTGCGTGTGGCCCAATAGTGCGCACCACGAGAGTTTGGGACGAATGACCGCTGCCAGAGCCGGCCGAGAAGTCCTCCGTTCTCACATCTTCCAAATGTAATAAGTGAAGAGGAGAGGAATTGTTTCTCTGGAACCAGTATGGGGTTGTCTACGATCCCGTTTAACGGTTTTTTAATGTACTGTTCGCCCGGCCGTCGGATACGTGTGCAGTCTCGCCCGCGTACTATGACGGTTTTTTTTCCGTTTCTACGGACGACGAAAGTGTCGTCCTTAAAAATACGCCTGAATCTCCTTCGCGCGCTGGTTGGAGCTTTCAGGTACAATGCGTTCTTACGAACCGCAGAACAAGAGACATATAACATATATTGATTTGTAAATCAAAAATATATACGATTACCCTGAACGGTGGATCACTTGGCTCGTGGGTCGATGAAGAACGCAGCTAATTGCGCGTCAACGTGTGAACTGCAGGACACATGAACATCTACATTTCGAACGCACATTGCGGTCCACGGATACAATTCCTGGACCACGCCTGGCTGAGGGTCGTTTACGTAACCAAATACTGCTTGCGCTGCTCTCGTAAGTCCCCGCCGTCGCTTACCTCTCTAAATATTTTTGGAGGGCGCCAAAGAGCGTTTCTGAGTCGGGTTGCAAAGATTGCTACGTACGAGCGAATGATGGGCGTTTCGTCGGCGTTTATCGCGGTTCTGTGAAAATTGCCAATTTTTGCATTGCGTCTTAAATACATATATATAGTTTCCACGAGAGGCGAAGTAGGGATTGGTATTTCTTACGTTCGGACTTGCGTGAGTGTTTTACGGTGTCGTGAGTCGTATTGAAAATACGACCGCCCGTAGGCACCGCTCCGATGAGAGATCTCCAAATCTCTCACCCTCTCTGCGAAACGATTCGCCTTGCGGAAAGAAGCGTTTCCACTCATGAACATTAACGCGCTCCCGACGTCGCCTGAAATGATGCGTATACGAAAGAGGCGGTATATTTACCGAGAGTCTCGAGAGACTACAGAGATGGACACACAAATATTAAAAGAAAGAAAGAATACTGTGTGGCACACAGAGTGTGTGTGGTGTGGCAATGTTAAGCCCCAGGGAGAGAATATGCCTGTGCGTGGTCGAGTTTCTTAACTCTACGTTATAATTGCCATATGGCGGCGGAGGGTCGTCGTTGCCGGCGATTTCGACAAACACATTATATAACCTTTCGGAGTCTTCGGAGGGAAGAGAAAAAAGAGAGAGATCTCTCGATCTACCGAACGCTTTGATGATCGATGGACAGCCGAGCAACGCTCAGCAATGTGCGGGATGAGCACGTCGTACTTGATCGGGTCGGAATTATTCCCCGTCGTCGACGTGTCCTCGCTAATCTGTGCGATTGCCATTTCATCGCCACGTTCGCATTGAATCATATTGATGACGGCCTAAGTGCGTCTTAAGATCTCTCTCTCTCTCTCTTTCTCTCGTGTCTCTTTGGTTGTGTTTGATCGATGATACATCGTTTCGTGCGCAACGTTTCTGTACCCCCCCCCCCGTTTTTGGTAAAAATTATAGAGATTATAAGAAATCCCACCGGGTTATATGTATTATTTTCTTTTATAATATATATACTCTCCTAACACATGCATCTCCTTGTATGTTAGGAGATGCACTCCATTTTCCTTCATCAGTCTGGATACGCTAACAAGGTGTTGGAGAGATTTTGTATGAAGGAAGCGAATCCAGTGGCGATTCCCATGGATAAACATCAGGAGCTCAGCATTCTGATACACGGCAAACAGCAACCTGGCGAAATGAGGGCTCCCTGCAGGGAGGCGGTTGGGTCTCTCATGTACCTGGCTGTGGGTAGAAGACCGGATATTGTCTTCGCGCTTGCTTGTGTGAGTCAGCACTTAGAATCGCCAGACAAAATTTACTGAAACACTGTCAAGAGAATTTTAAAGTACCTGAAGGGAACGTATAATTTGGCTTGCATTTCCAGACAGGCGCGAATTTGTATCTGTTAGCATTTAGCGACGCGGATTATGCGGGTGACGTTGAAACACGAAAATCAACCTCGGGTTGTGTGTTCAAACTAGGGGAGAGCACTATATCGTAGTGTTCTCAAAGACAGAAGGTTGTCGCACTTTCCACAACCGAATCCGAATTCATTGCGGCGGCACAAGCCACCAAACAACTAGTATGGTTGAAACGTCTAATCCATGAAATTGTTACAGAAAAGACTGTGAAACCAAGGCTTCTCCTTGATAATATGAGTGCAATAAAGCTTCTGAAGAATGCGGAATTTAACAAGCGAACCAAACACATAGATGTGATGTAACATTTTGCGTTAGAGAAGATGCGTGAGGGCTTATTCGATCTCGAGTATGTGTGTTCTAAGGAGCATCAAGCTGATATTCTCACAAAGCCATTGTTAAGGGAACCATTTTCTCACATTCGTAGTTTGCTCAATGTTAGTCCTAAGGTCAAAGATAAGATGAGACAAGAGACTGAAAGAGAGAATGCGTGAAGGGAGGGAGATGTCACATATGTGTGTATACGTATAAATGTTTCATGTATGGGTCAAATGATCAAAAAGAAAGAGAATACATGAAAAGTGGGAGTGTTATATATATATATATGTATGTATGCTTGTAACAGGTTTGTATATCGCGCGCTTCTTATTAGTTGAACTAAGCTGGCGCCACCTCCGTATGGGTGATAATGTTTTCCATCTGCAATCTCGTGCGTTGTTGTTGGCGCTTCGAACCTAAGCTCTCTCTCGTTCTAGTCTCGTTACGTATTAATACTGGTATATTCTATCCACTGAGATCTTTATCAATAAAGTTGCATATTAATTAGGTGTAAAACCATAACACTTGCAAAATCTTGAGGTCGTAGACAAATTTTGAAACCAGATTTGAAATCAACGTGAAAAAATCTACGGGAAATGATGTGCCGCATGTTAAAAAAAAAATTTCCGCGCGTAGTATTGGAAAACCCACAATCTTCTTGAAGTTGTGCAAGTTTAACGTATTCTTTCAAGGTTAAAAAACGTTCCTACCACAATCTCCATAATTATCCCATATTCTGCAAAGTTTCAGCTTTCATTTTAAAAAAATTTCATCGCTCTATCTCATTTCTATCGAAAGTTCTTTGATTTTTACACAGATTTCGTCGGTTTGGCCCACTGTGCGGGCGTGCCGGGCTGAACGCGTCTAGTTTGCACTCTGATTGGTCCGTGTTTTTCGTTAATAACTCGTTAACGAAGCTGCGGATGCCATTTTTGAAAAGGAAAATGTCGCTTGGAATGATCTCAGGGACCTCCCATTTCCGGGTCTTGAAGGAATTTTGAGACACCCTGTATAGATCCCTTAATGTATATTTTAAATTTTCTTTACGGGGCAAATAAAAAAAATGTTAAAAGTGCCTTTTTTATCTAATTGCTATTTTTTCAAAAATTTTTTGCACATTATTTAGTAAATAAATGCTTCTAATTATATATATTGTGACGTTGTAAATTTTGCGGCCTTTAGCGGTTTCGAACGCCACCCGCAGAATTTGAGAGCGCTCCTTGAAGAAAATCTTCCGTTTTCGTAAATAGCTCCTGATGACATCTGCCGCGCGTGCCGAGTCCGGCAAGTTACAGGGACATGCCTAGAGCACCACCAATCCGTATGAGCTCCACAAGGGCGCCCGCTTTAAAGGATCGACTTGAAGATAAATGATTGACCGAGGAATGACAGTTTCGTGTTGCGTAGGTCTGGGGACCTTTATTTAGCAAGAACATGAGTGGAGTAGGGCTCAAGAGAGGAGAGTCAGGAGTAATACGAAGAGTAGGTCCCTGACTCTCCTAGCTCGAGCGGGAGACAGAGAGTAGTCGGGCGGTCCATTAACTGTCCCGGGTGAGGTTAGGTTTTTAGTGGATATGGGTACGCCGACCATCCGTGGCTTGAGTCCCACACTACCCCCTTCTGGGGTGTGCATAAGCCATTTTCCCCCTCACTCTTTTAAAAAAAAAGGTCCGAGGGCCTAGGAGTGAAGACGTGTTGTCAGATGCGCCAATCCGGGAAATTCAGCAGTACGGAACTGTGTCAGTACGGGTGGGGGGAACTAGGATCGATAAGCCCCGTCGATGAGGATCGAGGAATCACTGTCGCGCTGGTTATCGTCTCGGGCAGACGCCCCTCTTGCATTACTACAATCACGCTGCGGAGAATATCGTAGAAGTAGTCTCGCGTCGCAGGTGGTTTTCGGGTTGGCTAGCAACATCCTATCGAGGTCAGATCTGAACGTGGCGAGCGGCTAACTATCGAGCCAGATCATAAATTCACAGCGGTAAGTCGACCTTGTGATTTCTCGATCGTATTTTCACGGTGACTCGCAAGTTTGGTGCGAGGACGACACGTGTTCGTCTCATCGCCGGACGTGTGTGCCGAGGCGCAGGACGTTTCGTGCCTGTAGCTCGCGTCCTTCTCGTGGACGCTGTGAGTTTTCGTGGAGCAGTTCACCTCATTTGGTAAGATCTGTAACGTGAAGAGCGATTAGGCAGCGCGGATTGTTTATCGCACGCGCCAAATGGCTTTTCGTTCGAGCCCATCGCAACAGTCCTCGTAGAATTGCGCCGTTCATCCGCGCTTCGCGAAATCTCGTTTCGATGAGGATGTAATCTAGTCGTATCGTACTCTAGCGGGAATTCTTCCTTGACTAACGCGCTCTGCGAGCGACCATCTCTCGCACAAGTGTACAAGGAGGATAACTTTTATTTGACGAGCATTAAATGATGTAGAGCCCACTTCGTCTTGCTAATTTTCGACCTGTGTGATCCGTCCTGCCGTGAGGGCTGTTCCCGTTATCCTCTGTGTTCGAACCTTCTGGCTCGATGATCGGGCGCAGCAGGGCCGAGCACGAGAATTGTGTCGCGTTTCGCGTGGTACCTTTTAGTACCTGGCGCCCGAACTTACGTTTTCGTGTTCCGGTCGAGTCTCCCCGCAAAATCACCTTTGTTCTGGTAGCCTCCACGGACGCGCACGGCCCGCTCTCAGCGCCTATAAAATCCCAAGGTTGGCCTTTTTCGTCGGCCTTTCAACCGACTGAAAAAGGGCAATGTCACAATATACAGGGTGTCCCAAAATTTCGCCTGGACCCAAAAATGGGAGGTTCCTGAGATCATTTCAAGCGACATTTTCCTTTGAAAAAATGTCGTCCGCGGCTTCGTTAACGAATTATTAACGAAAAACACGGACCAATCAGAGCGCGAGCTAGACGCGTGCAGCCCGGCGCGCCGGCAACCGAGTGTCAGTGGCACGCCGCGATGTCGCAACGAACAAAAGTTTCTCGATGATGTGAATCAACGTCAATTTCGATAAGCTTTGGATATGTTGTCAATACCATGATTCTGAACAACATTTCCCTTTACGGTTTCTGTCGGTCGGCTTTAGTTTACGAGATAATTGTAAAAATTTGTAATTGTAATCCTCGCCGATTTCGATGAGCTTTATTTCAAAGGAAAAGATATTTAAAATATCGAATTTATAACATATTTCAAAGTCATCGAAATCGGTGAGGACCCACATCATCGGCAACTTTACCCGAACGAGAGAAGAAGCAGAAATTTGTCGAATTAAAAACTCACTTATTCAGCCGTAAATCCATTTGCTTATTACTCCGGTGAAACACAAAACACGAAACACAACACTTTCACACAATTGCTGATCACGTAGCACACTTTTCTAATTCGTATCGATAGCGAACGAAATTACATACTCCGACGCGGAAAGAGTCCCATGCTCTACGCGATTCCGCGCGAAACTATGCTCTCCCAGCGTACAATGTATTCGATGAAGGCGTCGTTTAAAACAAATGAAATCGTTCCCAAGGAAATATTGATTTTTCGAGAATCATATGGTATTGATTTTTCGAGAATCATATGATTGAAGGCTCGCGCAGCGCGATTGACGCGCGGAGCGGGAAGGTCTCCCATCAATTCGGAAGCGATCGCGGTTCGCTCACGGGTACATGGAACACAGCGATGTAGGACGGCGCGAATGATCGGTCGCGCACGAAGGAGCCAAAATTCCTGGCGAAGAGTGGATAGCGTGAGCTGGAGTCCCGCATGGAGCGAACGGATGTGGATGGACGAGATCAGGAGGTTGACGAGAGGGTGTGACGCTAGTATAATTGGGTGCTTGGTGTTCTCAAGCATCTCAGCATTCCGTAGTCATCCTCCCACGCGGATCAAGTCATCGGTATCGAGAAATACATTTAAGGGCAGCAGAGGGCTGCCTCGCGGAAGCGGCTGCTTATTTCGCAAACAGTCCACTTCCGAGGAGTATCGACTTCGCTGAATATATTTCAGCCAGAATATTCGTGCTCTCTTAATTTCCTCGGTCGTCAAGGCTCTCCGCGACGGGATGAGCGGGTCATCTAGTCTCGGTGTCTTACGGATTTTTGCAATGAAGCGACACATGTATGCCGTTACGCGAATTAATTTCGACCATTGCGAGAAGCGATTCGCGAGATCCCAAGCTTCACCCGGAGCTACCGTGTGCGCGGAGACAGCTGGTCGTACTTTGAGCTCAGCAGACGCGTTTAGAGGTGGTGTTTCGCACGGCCAGCAAGACAAAGGATCTTTGAGCCAATGTGGCCCGGCCCACCGAAGCGAATGTTGACTGAGCATGGATGCGTCAAACCCGCGAGACGCACAATCAGCGGGATTGTGGTCTGTGGGCACATGGTTCCATTGAGCAGTCGGCAACTTCGACTGTATTTCCGCGACCCGGTTTGCGACAAATACTTTCCATCGCGATGGAGTTTGAGCGATCCAAGCTAGGACGATTGTTGAATCAGTCCAGCAATAAACCGGACTGTTGTGCAAGTCAAGTGTGGTGCGTATAAAGGACATTAGACGCGCGAGTAATGTCGCTGCGCATAATTCGAGCCGTGGAATGCTCAGTGATTTCACGGGCGCGACCTTTGATTTGGCCGCGAGAAGCGAGACGGCGACCTCTCCATTTTGCATTGTAACGCGTAAATAAATGACTGCCGCGTATGCACGATTGGATGCGTCGGTGAAGCCATGCAGTTCGATGGAAAGCGCATTCGACCCGAGATTGATCCATCGCGGTAAAGATATCTGACGCAAACACGAGAGCTGCTTAAAATAGGCCGTCCAGACAGCATGGATTTCGGAGGGAATACACGCGTCCCAATCACAATTCAGTCGCCAGAGTTCCTGCATAATAATTTTTGCGGTGATGACGACGGGGGTAACCTACCCGAGCGGATCGAACAGCTTCGCGATCGTGGACAGGATGGCTCGTTTTGACTGAGGAGCCCTGTTCTCGAGCGTTACGTCGAAACGAAATGAATCCGTTTCCGGATTCCATGCAACTCCGAGAACCTTTAGGCTGTCGTCGGGCTGCAGCGTTTTTCCGCCTGCGAGACCATGATCGGTAGGGTCGATGTCGGACATCAGCACCGCAGAATTACTTGCCCATTTTCGCAAATGAAGCCCGGTCCCTTTTAACAACGCGATGAGTTGATCGCGAGTCTGACGCGCGAGATCTTTTTCATCTGCTCCGAATAGGCAATCGTCGACATACATCTGGCTTTCCAAAATTGAGCAAGCTAATGGATATTTAGATCCATCGTCCAGTGATAGTTGTTTAAGAACTCGAAGAGCAAGATAGGGGGCTGGAGCGGTCCCGTACGTAACCGTGCGAAGCTGAAAATGACGAATAGGTTCCGCGGGAGTAGGGCGCCAAATGATTCGTTGATAATCAACGTCGCGTTCATCGACCTGTATCTGTCGACACATTTTTGCAATATCGGCGATGTAAACATACCGATGCATTCTCCACCGTAGAACGACCGCGGGCAACTCCGTTTGAAGCTTTGGACCGACTAATAGATGATCGTTGAGCGAAGTGCCATTCGACGATTTGCATGATGCATTGAACACGACGCGGAGATGTGTGGTCGCGCTTGTGTCTCGAATAACGGCATGATGCGGAATGTAGACTGTCTGCGAAGAAATAGGTTCCGGATCGCGAATTTCGGTCATTTGACCGAGATCGTGATATTCTTTCAGGAAAGCCGTGTATTCTGCCGCGAGTTTCGGATTTAACTGAATCCGCTGTTCCTGACGAGACCACATAACCTTAGCCGCGCGGAGGGATGTCCCGATACCGATTGGGGGTCCTTGGACGAATGGTAACCGAACGCAATATTGCCCGTTCGTCGTGCGAGTGTGCGTGGCAACAAAGTGATTTTCGCACTCCTTTTCCGCGGGAGTGAGGTGTGTTTGCGCCGGGAGCTCTTCAATCTCCCAAAATTCACGCAGCGCGATGTCTAGTGCATCGGAGGTTACGGTGTGGTGTGTGTGGACCTCGCGAACTGGTTGCGAGGGTGAATTAGGAAGAGGACCGGATAGGATCCAACCAAGAGTGGTGTTCTGCGCTACCGGTTGATTGGAATCGCCTTTCCTCACGCCGTCGAGTAATAGCGATCCGTACACGTCAGCTCCAATAATCATTTCGATCGGATCTTGACTAAAAGGTGTGTTGTCCGCAAGATCGAGACCCCGAATATGTTCTAAATTAAAATTACCGTTGACGCGATGTGGTAGGTAATTTGACAGAGATTTAACGATCAGTGCGTTAGTGGAGTGTGCGGAATCTGTTCTACGGATGGACGCGATTGTCAAGGACGTCGCAGCTGTACATCGTGTCTCACCATCACCGACGCCGGTGATTGAGATGGAGATGCGAGATCGCGGAGTTCGCAGTCGCTGAGCGAGATTTTCGTTGATTATCGATACAACGGATCCTTGATCGAGGAGAGCGCGAACGCGTTGCGTACGATTCGTAATGGAATGTACGTCGATTCGAGCGGTCGCGAGAATAATTTTAGTCGAAAGTGCGGTCGTTTGTAACACGGAATGCGATGACATGCGAGTAGTGTTTACATCCGACCTGGCACTCGCGAGACATGCCTCGCGCTCTATTTCCGACTTCGCCGCGTTGTCAAAGTGAAGCAAGGTGTGATGTCGCTTTTTACAAGTGTGGCACGTATAAGAGCTTGGACAGGATCGAATATTATGTTGCGTGCTCAGGCAGTTAATGCAACGATTTCCTTGTTTCACATACTCGAAGCGTTGTGATACGGTTTTGTCGCGAAAGGTCTTGCACCGGTGGAGGGGGTGATTCGCTTTGCACAATGGACAACTTCG
The DNA here is from genome assembly GCA_933228785.1 of Lasioglossum pauxillum. Taxonomy (NCBI): domain Eukaryota; kingdom Metazoa; phylum Arthropoda; class Insecta; order Hymenoptera; family Halictidae; genus Lasioglossum; species Lasioglossum pauxillum. The sequence goes on along the minus strand of OW121703.1, from coordinate 24,390,635 downwards.
ATCTGTCTGCGTCGTCGTATGAGACGGAGCAGATCGCATAGGACCTGATCTCGATGTTGCTGAACGCGCAGACGGGATGCTGGCCGGCGAGGTGGTCAGCGACAACGCTTCGAGAGACCGAATTCGCGCTTCAAGAAAATCATCGAGTTTTTGAAATGTGGGAAACTCCGTCGACGTTCCCAACTCAAATTCCCAATCGCGACGCGACGTTTCATCGAGACAATTGACGACGAGACAGACGAGCAGTTCATCCCACGATTGAACGGAGCAACCTTAACCCTTTAACGCTAAGACGGACATGTTTACTCTGTCGCGAATGCCGGAGAGAGCTGCTTTGTTTTCGACCGCGGCGCACGGGAGATTTAAAAGCGACTGTACGTAAGCGGTTATCAAACGACGCTTGTTGTCATACCGTTTTTGCAGCAGCTCCCATGCGATGCGGAAATTCGCCGTCGTGATCGCGAGCACGGTGCATTATACAGGTGTGCTGACTTCCCTCAGAAATTGAGATAGATGGGTAGTAATTCCCCGGCCGCCGCCAGACGGCGCAGGGTCGTAGGTCCCGACGTGTGGGAATGAGATTGTGTGTATTCGGACGCGCTGCTGACGTAATTGTCATACACACAATCACACTCATTCGCACACGTACGGAACCTATGACCATGCGCCGTCTGGCGGGTAGTAATTCTCTGGCCGCCGCCAGACGGCGCATGGTCATAGGTTCCGTACGTGTGCGAATGAGTGTGATTGTGTGTATGACAATTACGTCAGCAGCGCGTCCGAATACACACAATCTCATTCCCACACGTACGGAACCTACGACCCTGCGCCGTCTGGCGGCGGCCAGAGAATTACTACCCATCTATCACAAAACGTCAACGTTACAGAGATGCTAAGTCGGCACACCTGTATAATGCACCGTGATCGCGAGATTACGAATTGTATCGAGCGGCTCCATCTGTAGGCATGAGAACAAATATTCCAGTTTGGATACCTCTGACACTGTTGAATTGTCGATAATCATCGACGTGAATCGATCCCGAAAACTCTCTCATTCGACAAGATCGCCGCTGAAGGTGGGCAGATTTTTTCGCGGGAGATGGTCGTTTGTTGTCAACGATCCTCCTGTCGACCGAGTCCCCTTGTCGTTGCCGTCTGTTTTGGTGTTGGCGGCCACGTTGGGTTTTTCCTCGAGTCGCTCAAGGGTTTCCGCCATGAAATCGGAGCTCGCCAGATAGGTTTCGTGGAGGATCCCAAAGTGTTGCTCAGTAAAATAAAGCAATTTCTGGCGTTGTTCGGCGGTCGCACCGGCGACGATTTGTCGATTGAGCGATTGGTACTCCTTGAAGGCATCCTCCAACTTGGCAATGCGATTGCGTACCGTCGCGACCGTATAATTCGACTTGCCAATCTTTTTGAAATTGTCCAATGCAAGGTGTACCACATACGCAGCGTCCCTTTGCTGTGCTAATAGACTTTCGAGATCGGCCATTTTTTTTGTGTTGTAACGGTTCCAAGTTCACACGCACAATTTGGCACAAGATTCACACAGATCCGGCTCGAAGGACCAAAATTGTTTCGTTGGCGAATTGTCGCCGGGCTGAATCCGTCTAATTTGACTTGTTCGCCCAAAGGATAGCCGTTCTATCTTTAAAAAAGGACCGGAGTGAATGGGTGCCAAAAAGATGCACGATTTCTTCGGTTGAAGGGCAGAATTCCACTTTATTTTGAATGCTCGCGTCGCGATCCGTGATTTTGTATAGGAGTCGGCGTGAAAATGCACGTGCAAGCGATTCCGATAAAGGTTGACCACGATATTGTCTTTGAGACGGACCGTTGATAGCAAAAAGCGCTCTGACGTGACGGCGATCGAGGTGAATTCGAAATTACTGTTCGACTGGCTAAAGGTGCCCTGTCGACTTTGTTTTTATTATCGCAGGGAATCGATTTGATGATCGATAGATCATGCTTCTGTATTGGTCGCTCGCCGTCACGATTACGTCATAGTTGAGCGACGCATGCGTGACTTAGCAGCGTGTCGTTATTGGCCGACTCGTACCAAGCAGCATACGCGCCCGGGTATTTTGATTTCGAAACAAATATAATTAATGAATATGTTTTTATATGAATTTTATAATATGAATTTGGTCAAATTTTAGATAATGTTAACGAGATTTCTTGCTTACAGTCACGAAACAATTAACAATTATAGCTGACACTGGAAAACTACACATAAACCAATAAACTAATAATATATTGATTATACATTTACCGGTAATTTTTTCGGTTCCGTATTTCATTATTTACAACTTTTTAGTATCTAATTAACTTCCCGATTTATAGGGAAGTTGCTGTAATTACCCCGAAAATCGAAAATCGATTTTTTAGCAGATCTTCACGTTTCATGGTCATTGCAGTCATTTTAGACTATTTTTATCAAAATGTTTGTATGTGTGTGTGTGTGTGTGTGTGTGTGTGTGTGCGTATGTCCGTTTGTATGGTATCAAATTTTTCGTTAACGTTTTCAGAAAAAGTAACAACGCGATCAGGATGATGAATGATGCAATCGATGTGCCCCGTAACTTAGAGCTGATTAGATTTTGGTCCATATTGGTCAAGTAGTTTTTTAGATTTTTAGTTTTTTTTCGAAAAGAGTTGATTCTACAATGCAATTTATAAGGGAGGACGAAAATTTTCCACCAAAGAACCAAACGCAATTACATAAAAAAAAATTTTTTCTTAATTTTTTTTTAGATTTAAAAAAAATTTTTTTTTTAGATTTAAAAAAAATTTTTTTTTAACTGATGCTAATGTTACCGCTTGGAATAATCGAAAGTTATTCCAATGCAACAGTGAATTTGTCATCTCTACTCCCAAGAATACATTTTGGGAGAATATCGATGAAAGTACAAAAAAAAACGATGTTGGCGAAGGAGTAACGAATCGGGAAGTTCTTTGTGTAACTCTTGGAGAGTCACACACCAAATAAAAAACATTAATATCAGTAGGCCCTACTATCCATGCGTATCAGTAACCCTCTCGCAAGAGCAGTCCTACCCGCGAGCTCGCGAAGCGAGCGAGCAAAAACAACCCTACTCGCGAGCGAGCGAAGCGAGCGAGCAACAATAGCCCTCTAGTTTATATTTATAATTTGTAAGCTGTTGTAAGAATTATGTAAGTGTGCATGTCATATGACTGTGTGTGAGTGTGCATGCCATGACATATGTTTAAGTGTTATATATGTTTTTATCGATTACGTGTTATATATGTTTTTATTGATTTGCATGTCGCCTTAATGTTTTGTTAACAGATGTATGTTTTATGTTATGATTTTGTTAAAATAAAAATCGACAGTTCTCAATTCGTGTCGAGTATCCTTACGAATTCCGTGTCGAGCCTCCTTACAATTTTCAGAAGTGGGATTGAGACAGCCGTTTCGCAATTTCAATTTCAAGTCGGTTTTAAGCGAAGTTGCGTGGCGGACGTTTGTGTGAAAGGCTATAGCCGGGTTTGATAGTGAAATTCGCCCCCGGCGGGATTTTAATCGTACTTGGACCATTCGATAGCCTACCCAAAAAGACCCCTCTCTGCCAAGTTTCAGGCCCCTGTCTCATCTGTAGGGATAGTTATTGAGAAAAAACGAAAAACCAGTTTTTGGCCCATTTTCCCTGTTTATTGACAATTAAAAATTCTGAAAAAAATCTGACACGTTTCGGATACCAAGCCACATATTAGGTATCATTTCCAGATTTTTCTGCTGCAAGCTCTGCCTGTAAAAAATGGAAAAAACACGAAAAAAATCGGAAAAATGCAGGTTTTATATAGAAATCTAAAAGGTGCTACTGCAGATTTAATTTAGCAATGAGGTGTTACCGTAAGTATTATGCTCAATCTTTTTCAGATTTTTGTGAGTGGTGCGTCATAGTTAAAAAAAATAAAAACCGCTTTTCTCGGCGTTTTTCCTAAGTTATACTTATATTTTCTGAATCATAAAAATATATTATGTGACATTAAACGTTCCTACGTTCAAAAAAACATCACCCAGACTTTAAAACTTGCCTAATACGAAATACGAAAATAATTCTATGTACATATATTCGAATATTTCGAAGAGAATTTCAACAGCGCCGGTTGGTACAGCGGCTATGGTCTCCGTCTGCGGAACCGCTGAAGACTTTTTGGACCGGGTACGAGTCCCGATCATTTCAATTTTTTCTGAGTTAATCAGATGTTTTTACGCTTCCTAACCATATGGTTGTTGTTAAACCATTGTAAAAAAACTTATTTGAACTATATTTAGACTATCTTAAAATATTTTTTCGGAAAAATATTCTTGGAATACTTTCGGCCTCTAGTCATTTACGGACTGTATTACAGCTCGACTACATTTTTTACGTGGATTTGTGCATCGGCTTGATTTTTTTATCTTTACGGGCCGAAAGTACTCCAAGAATATTTTTCCGAAAAAATATTTTAAGATAGTCTAAATATAGTTCAAATAAGTTTTTTTACAATGGTTTAACAATAACCATATGGTTAGGAAGCGTAAAAACATCTGATTAACTCAGAAAAAAATTGAAATGATCGGGACTCGTACCCGGTCCAAAAAGTCTTCAGCGGTTCCGCAGACGGAGACCATAGCCGCTGTACCAACCGGCGCTGTTGAAATTCTCTTCGAAATATTCGAATATATGTACATAGTATTATTTTCGTATTTCGTATTAGGCAAGTTTTAAAGTCTGGGTGATGTTTTTCTGAACGTAGGAACGTTTAATATCACATAATATATTTTTATGATTCAGAAAATATAAGTATAACTTACATGGGAACATATTCAGATGCGAAAATCGGATTTTGATGAAACTTTGGGAGCTTATAGTACTTTGAAAAATATTTGACACGTTTTTTTTTATCGGCAACCATCCACTCTGAAGGGATGAAAACTGCTCTCGAAGTTGGGGTGTCAAAACCATATTATATCTCGGAAACCAGAGGTCCAAAAAATTTGAATTTTTTTTAAAATTGTGTTTTCAATGGGGAATGTAGTCGCGTAAAAAAATGTTAACAAAAGTTTTTTGCTTAAACAATATATTAAAAATTTGATTTTTTTTGCAGTTTCTCGTATTTATTGTTAGTTCATTTTAATGTAAACTTGGATGTGTGATCTTTGATCCAAAATAGGGGATACGTGTTTCAGGATTTTCTTTTTTTTTGCCATTTAACAATAATTATGCATAATGGAAGATAGTCTTGCACCTGGCGTGTGAAGGAATTCTGGCTTGTTTTATCTAAATATAAGCATTTAGTATGAACATATATAGTATTTTAAACAATACTACTGGATTATATGTCGTTTGTTATTTTATCAGTAGCTAAAGAAGGTGGCGCAGGTAGCAGCGTGACGCGGTACTAATTACCGCGGCGGAGTAAGGGTACCGACTTGTATGTATAGCCAATTCGTCTGCGAATTTCTGCTGTCGTTGGGTGTTTCCTTGTTATTATTGCTGTGATATGTTTCGATGAAAATGTTTATAATGTTCATCGGATTGATCTTCATGTTTGTAAAAACGAATCTAAAAATAAACAATCAAGAAAAGTAAAAATAATATAATTATCGGATGTTTACCTTGATTATCGCCAGAAATTATTTGTTATGTGGCACTGTTTTACAAATCCGAAAGCAGTAGCCTTAACTTCTTAATATGCACGTTAATTTGATAACGAAATCCTACACAACTCAAACCGTAATGCAGGAAAACTGTAGCACACAAAGCAATGTGCCCATATTTATATGTACATTCTTAAGACTACTTCACATTTCCTCCTCTTTCACTCTAATAATCAATAGAAATTTTTGAAAATATTCGTTTCCTTCTCAAATGCTGTAAATAACCAAGGTAAAACTGCAGTGTGCAGCATTTTGCCACGAGCTCTTATCAGAACTACCATATACAACGAGGGAAACTCCAGTTTCGATTATTTGAAGGATCCACAGTGTATTTGAAGAGGCTCCAGGTATATTTTGACCGAAAGCTCAACGACAGCAGAAATTCGCAGACGAATTGGCTATACATACAAGTCGGTACCCTTACTCCGCCGCGGTAATTAGTACCGCCTCACGCTGCTACCTGCGCCACCTTCTTTAGCTACTGATAAAATAACAAACGACATATAATCCAGTAGTATTGTTAAAAATACTATATATGTTCATACTAAATGCTTATATTTAGATAAAACAAGCCAGAATTCCTTCACACGCCAGGTGCAAGACTATCTTCCATTATGCATAATTATTGTTAAATGGCAAAAAAAAGAATATCCTGAAACATGTATCCCCTATTTTGGATCAAAGATCACACACCCAAGTTTACATTAAAATGAACTAACAATAAATAAGAGAGACTGCAAAAAAAAATCAAAATTTTAATATATTGTTTAAACAAAAAACTTTTGTTAACATTTTTTTACGCGACTACATTCCCCATTGAAAACACAATTTTTAAAAAAATTCAAATTTTTTGGACCTCTGGTTTCCGAGATATTTCAAAAAATATGGTTTTGATCCCCAACTTCGAGGGCTGTTTTCACCCCTTCAAAGTGGATGGTTGCCGATAAAAAAATACGTGTCAAATATTTTTCAAAGTACTATAAGCTCCCAAAGTTTCATCAAAATCCGATTTTCGCATCTGAATATGTTCCCTTGTTAGGAAAAACGACGAAAAAAGCGGTTTTTATTTTTTTTAACTATGACGCACCACTCACAAAAATCTGAAAAAGATTGAGCATAATACTTACGGTAATACCTCATTGCTAAATTAAATCTGCAGTAGCACCTTTTAGATTTGTATATAAAACCTGCATTTTCTCGATTTTTTTCGTGTTTTTCATTTTTTACAAGCAGAGCTCGCAGCAGAAAAATCTGGAAATGATACCTAATATGTGGCATGGTATCCGAAATGTGTCAGATTTTTTTCAGAATTTTTAATTGTCAATAAATAGGGAAAATGGGCCAAAAACTGGTTTTTCGTTTTTTCTCAATAACTACAGAGAACAATAACTTGGCAGAGAGGGGTCTTTTTGGGTAGGCTATCGAATGGTCCAAGCACGATTAAAATCCCGCCGGGGGTGAATTTCACTATCAAACCCGGCTATAGCCTTTCATACCGTGTCGTTAAAATGAGTTGTTCCCTTACGGTAGCAGTACTGAAAGAGAAGCTAAAAGCCAAGAATTTGCAATCGACCGGTACGAAAGTCGAGCTGATAAAACGTTTATTGGCTGCTGGTGCCACAGCGGAAGATTTAGCGATGACAGATGATGGGTGCACGGAAGAACCGGTAGTAGGGACGAGCGACAAGATTCAAAACCGACCCGATACAAGAGAGATAACGTGGACGAGATAACTATCCGAAAATTAGACGTTCTAAGAAGAGAACGAGACGTTGTTGCACGAGAAAACGAACTGCTCAGGAGAGAATTGGCGTTGTTACGAGTGACGCCAAGGTCGAAAGCAGTCGCATCTGGACGGACGAGAGTGAAAAAGTGGCAAGAGTTGAAAGACATAGTGGGTGAGTTTGGTGGAAATAGTAAGGACTTTGACCGGTGGGAGAAACAGGTGAGAGGACTCCTGTCGACGTACGAGTTGGATAACCACCAAGCGAAAGCTCTAGTGTGTAGCAGATTGACGGGTCGCGCGTTGAAATGGTATCATTCAAGAATGGACTATGTAGAATTAGGCACCGATGAACTTTTGAAGGAATTGAAGAGGCTGTACGGGCAACGACTGGATCCTTTATGTTTGAGACGCGAGCTCGAGGCCAGGAAATGGACCGTGGAAGAATCTTTCGCCGATTACGTGCATAATAAGACAATCCTTGCAAACCGAGTGCCTGTTTCGGAAACAGAATTACTTAGCTACGTCGTCGACGGTATACCGAATAGGGAATTGCAAATACAAGCTAAGGTGCAGTGTTATGAGTCCCTGGACGAAATACTGACGGCTTTCACAAACGTCAAGTTGCTGCCGGGAAGACCGCGACTTTCGGAAGGAGTTTTGCTGTCGGGAAAAGTCGCATCGTTGGATGGATCCGGTAGACCACTCATACGCCACCGAACAACACGCCCTTCACCCGACGGATCGGGAAGGCCATCGCCGAGGGAAGGACAAGGATCTGCGAGCACCGAGCAGAGATGTTTCAATTGCAACGAGCCAGGTCACTTCTCAGCTGATTGTACGAAGCCAGCGAGAGGAAGGGGTTCCTGTTTCACGTGCGGACAGATGGGTCATCGAGCGAATCAATGCAGCACACAGACAGCGACGGGTGACGTCAACTGCATTACGTGCGGGCAGAAAGAAGACGATGATTTTCGGCGAGCGGTAGAATTACAGATAAGTAGCGAGAGCGATAGTTTTAGTGCAAAAGTAAACGCACTTATTGATTCGGGGAGTCCGATTAGATTTGTTAAAGAGGGTTGCATTCCAAGAATGTGTTTTACGACAGATCGCGATTCAGATAGGTTTCATGGAATTAACAGTAGCGACTTGAACGTGTTAGGAAAAACGCGAGCTACAATTATTTACGACGCAGGAAAATATTATGTTGTGTTGAGAATTGTACCGGATGAGACGATGAAAAACCCTTTAGTTTTGGGACGAGATTTCATGAAAGTTGCCCAATTATCATTAAGCAGAGAAGAAACAGTACAATGCGATGATATAGCTAACATTATGAACATTGAGGTAGATCAGGATTAGGGTGGACCTTATTTTTTGACCAAAGAATTTTCTCCCGGGCACCCCCCAGAATTGTGACAACTGTTGAGGAAATGATCTGGAAAAAATTGGGGGCCGATTGGATCATAGGAAACCGGCGCTCAACGAATTTGAAATTTTTTTTTTAAATCTTAACATAAATATACGTTGTAATATATCGTTGAATTTGTCTTTTTTTTCTCTGTAAGAATCTATATATAGCATAATCAGTTGTTAATAGAAAAAACATCCGTGACCTTGAAAACTTGAAAAAATGACCTTGAAAATTTTTTTTTTCTCTGATGCTATATTCACCTCCTTATATACTACAACTTTTGTTTGAAAAGTTTTTTCATATATACATAACTGACGGAGATATTAAATAAATTCATTAATACGCTCCAATCTACAATTCACAATTTTTGAACGCTACGCGATATTTCTCTCCAAGTTTTTCTCGAATCCTCGTGCGTTGACGTCGAATAGATGTTCGATTGATAATTAAGTCGTCTAGATCATGATTAAGAGATTCTGCTGTTGTTGTTATTATACGAACAGCATCACGATCGCTTACTTTGCACTTGTCAAGTGTTGCAACAAGTTTATCCGTAATGAACTCTTTTTGACCACGTCTCTTTTTAGGGTTGCTTGGACCAGGTTCATCCACAGGAATATCAATTTCAATATTGTCATCCTGACTTGACACGTTCTCTTCTTCGCTGGACGATGATATTTCCATTGTTTCACCTACATTTAAAAGATATCAACATATAAATAAAGATTAAAGAATATTTATATCTAAGATAATGATCAATATTTTGGCTTTTAAAAATAAACTGCAAAAGAATATTTACCTGGTACAGAGTCTGCCTTATACTTTGCTAGTCTAGATTCTTCTTGCTCCTGTCGCAACGCTTTTCTCAGTTCTGTTCGATGTAATGCACGATCCGCTCCAATCATAGAACCAGGACGTCCCCGTTGCCGTTGACTTAACAGAAACAGTTTGCCTTCCTCTATTTGAATCGTTTCTAACGCATCCGCATGTGCAATATCAAAAAGATCTTCCAGTTTGTCGACAAATTCCTTTTCACGATCTTCTTGAATTTTAGTACGGCGTTTGCAATTTTTATGCAAGCTCACCCATTCTTTATACAATGATTCCAATTTTTCGATGCAATTCATAAATACTTTCACGGGAATTTTGGCTTTCTGCCAAAACACTTGAACTTCCTGGATAACTAAGTGAGCACTACCGCGAACACTCAATTTCACATTGCGTAAATTGTGAAATAGCACTCTTAAAACTGGCCTGTTGGATGGCAATTTTGCACCTACAATTTGGGTTTCTGCGTGCCCGAGTAAAAATCATTTTTTCCTCGTACCTTCCATTTGAAATTTACTTTCACCACGTATTTGAATGTCACCACGCCGAAGACTCAGAACCAGAACGTACTGTTCTCTTAACTGTTTGCTCGCGGACGCGTCGGTTCACGAATTTGTTCGAGTGCTTGGACTGAACTGAACGTGAACTTAACTTTCGAGGCTCCTCTATGGATCGAGAGGGCGGCTTTTTACCGATTGTCATAAGCAGAAGATACCCTGATTGGTTTGCTGGATTTTGGATTTTCCAATCAGGACACCTTTAGTTGTTCAAGTCTTCTACCGATCATTCTAAGTGTTCAGGATCCAAGCAGTGGAATTCGGTATATTTCGCTAATACAGGTGATCTCTGTGTCACCCGTTTTTTTTTCGCCTTTCAACTGACAACAACACGCGCCCGAAATAGCCGAATTCCACCGCTTGAATCCTTCAGGTGCTCTATATACAGAAATCACGCGAGTACCGCGGACCAAGTCCAAAGTCCAAAGTCGCGCCACTCACCCCTGTAACCATCCAACGACCTTTAACACGAGGTGTTAAAATTCTAAAAAATATACGAATTAACTATTTAAGAAACTGTAGTATTATCAGAAATACAACTATTATATATTTTAGATAAAATTTAAAATGTATCTTAAACGCCTGGGTACTTTGGTTCATCTTTCTTCTCCAAGAGTATTTACGAACGTTTAAAATAAATTCTATTATATCTCTGTCAGTTATGTATATTGTGACGTTGCAAGCCTGCGACGTCACTTCTCCGTTTGAGAAACGGTCAAACAACCGTATCGGGAGTGGACCGTACCGACCGTTAGCGATTGCGAGAACCACCCGCAATTTTGAGCACTCCTTAAGGAAGATGTTCGGTTCGAAGATCGCTCCTAATGCCATCTATGGCACGCGCCGAGAGTGGCTACTTTCAGGAACGTGCCTAGGGAGCGACAATTACCGTAAGGCGCCCCGCAACCGAGGATCGACGGGAAGACGAACGATTGGCCAAAATTATCCTTCAGCTGAAGGAGACAAAAGGAGTTACCTGCACACACGGGCAAACAAACCCGGAGGCGACGATGTGGGACGATGGGGTCATAAATGCGCTGAGTCCGAGCATGTTGGTGGTCCCACAGTCGTCTCACCCGCCCTACAATTGACCCCGGCGTGGGTGGTGCGCCGGAGCGCCTGGGAGGATTCCTCCTCCCCTTCTATGTTTTTTCTCTTCTTGGTTTCTTTTTGTTCTACCCTCTGTGAAAATTTCGAATTGTATCTGATATTTTGTGTCCTTTATGATATTGAGGAATTCTGGTGTGAAGGGACGGTACGTTTTGGTGTTGGGCGAAATTTCGTAGCCCAGTCGAATCCCGCACACTATAATTCGTGTTTGTCAGTAGTCAGGAAGTTTGGAATTTTTTTTTCACAAGGTTATAGCCAAGTCCGGGCTATAAATAGATTTGTGTTGGGGGGTACTGTATGGTAACGCGTGTAATTAGTATATCGTTCGTGAAGACAAAAGCGTTGAGATCGGTTGGGAACAAAGACGAGGAATTTCGAACAGCCTAGCAACAACGAATTTCGTCAACGGTAACAGGACTCCGGGCGCGAGACGTAAACATTGCGCGGCCGAGAGGCCTTGAGAGTTCGGTAACGCGAGTAGAAAAACAAACCGCTGTAGGTCGCGAAGTAGATATCGGGTGTCTCCGAAATGGATAGAGACGAGTTATCGGACTACAATGATTGCGATCTCGACCCCGGGGAAGGAACGTCCAGTGATCCTCAACCTGGTTTTCCATCCTTAACCGTATGGAAAGAACGGGAGAGGACGGACAGCGTTAATTCGGTATTACGGTTGCCTGTTCCGACACCCCGCCGTCACCCCGCGACAGGCACGTCGAGTGCGGCAATAAAAACGGAGGAGGACGAAAGAACAACGTTTCCTCCGGAAAAGCCTAACTCGACAGCACCGTTCGACATAATTAGAAAATGGCGAGTGAAATTTGCGGGCAAAACGGACGAGGATCCGGAAGCGTTCCTCTCCCGTTTAGAAGACCTAAGAGCCAGCTCAAATTTAAATGATGCCGATCTTCTACGGTGTTTACCGGTGTGCCTATCCGGAAAAGCCGCACTGTGGTATAAGAATCGAGGGAAATTTAGAACTTGGAGGGAATTCGTGAGGGAATGGCGAGAAAATTATTTCGATCCCGATTATCAGGAACTGTTAGAGCACAATTGGCGAGTCCGGAAACAAGGGCCGGAGGAACCAATACGAGATTACATAGCGTTTATGGAAGCCATGATGAAGCGGTTAGAAAGGCCGTGGCCAGCCGAGAAAGAGGCCGCTAGAGTCTTTTACAACGCGCGGTCAGAACGTCGGAACGCGGTAGCATTCGTCAAAAAAAAAAAATGACCTTGAAGCAACTCGAAAAAAAATTACGGGAAGCGGAGAGTAACGTTTCACCCGTAACGCGGATTATTACCGTTCTCCAAATCTAGCAAATAGGTACTTTGCATACAATCCCGAGGATTATAAGAAACACCCGAGATATTTCGGAAATGAAAAACATCAGAAATTCCGAGAATACGAGTCAGTAAACGCCGCAAAAGGGTACGAGACGAGCAACGACGGAGAGAGCGACGGGGAATCGTCCGAACGTAGGGGCCAAAGATCGCGTCTCAGCGATCGATCGAATAGGCGCAGTAATTCACGATCGTCGCCGAGCAGTAAATTCCGCGGAAAACGCGCAACGAAAACACCGGCTGCGCAGTAAGACCGTCGGGGAACGAACCGAGGGGAAATAGCAGAGGTTGAAACTGCCAAGAAGAAGGGCACCGCGCGAAATACTGCAAAGCCAAAAGAATAATTCATTGTTACGGTTGCGGTGAACCAGGCGTAACTGTACGAGAATGTCGAAAATGCGATCGTAAACCGGGAAACTGGAATCGGAACCGCTCGAGGGGGCCGGAACGATACCGGAGACAATAATATCGGCTCGAATTTCGGAAATCGATTCGAATCAAAACCAAAAGAAACGACCATCATTATTGATCATCGAGACTAAAATCGGCAAATACAAGGCACGCGCATTAATAGATTCCGGTTCATCAATCTCGTTTACAAATCGAACAGTAATTCGGGCAGTAGGAAATCACGCGAAAATCTCGATCGCCGAAAAACCGTGTTATTTCCTCTTAGCCACAGGCGCGGTGGATCGGGCAACGGAACAGGCAAAAGTTAGGGTTACAATCGACAGCGAAAGCAGAGAAATTCTCGTCCGCGTTCTCGATAATTTGGTGAACCCATTATTGTTGGGAATAGATGCAATAGCGAAATTCGGTATCGTTGTCGAGTACCATAGAGCGGCATGACACTTCGCTGCCACGGGGGCAAAAATTTCAGAAGCTCTCGAGAATTTAATATTCTCGAGACGGGGAATTCCCGAGGTACTACTAACGGACAACGGTACCGAGTTCGTTAATGAGACAATTCACGGATTAGCGAAAGATTACGGAATTACGATCTCGACAATACCGCCGTATCACCCTCAGGCGAATCCGATCGAAAGGGTGAACAGAATTTTGAAAACGATGATCATGTCGAACATAGGAAAAGACCACGTGCCATACAGTACTTCAAACGTCCCCAGCGTTCCTAAATTTCAGACGAGAGTCCAGGCCCGCTAAGTGCCGACGGGCAAAAGTAGAACCAACGGTAGACCTCGAGGTCACAAGTTCCGGGGGGGGGGGGGGTGGAAGGATCGCAGTTCGCATCTCGCAACGTTACAACATTGGGAATAAATAAAATCAATTCCCACCAATTAGGCGAACATATTTGTGTTTGGTTTTCTCAGCGAACGTTGCGAACCTTCCCACCCGTAGTTAGAAGAGTAGAATTCTCGTCCGAAAATGGTTACCTTGTGAGGGGACCAGGAACCAGGGAGAAGGTAACGATTGAGTATGGGTATTTTTGTTAAATCGGTGAGGGCTCATCTTGTGAAGGATGTACTTCCGAGGGGACTGCTCAAAAGTGGCGAGCCGAGGGTCACGAGGTCGACTTCTACGGGTCAGTCCGGTCCAATTTTATGGGGTGGGGGAGTTGTGACGTTGCAAGCCTGCGACGTCACTTCTCCGTTTGAGAAACGGTCAAACAACCGTATCGGGAGTGGACCGGACCGACCGTTAGCGATTGCGAGAACCACCCGCAATTTTGAGCACTCCTTAAGGAAGATGTTCGGTTCGAAGATCGCTCCTAATGCCATCTATGGCACGCGCCGAGAGTGGCTACTTTCAGGAACGTGCCTAGGGAGCGACAATTACCGTAAGGCGCCCCGCAACCGAGGATCGACGGGAAGACGAACGATTGGCCAAAATTATCCTTCAGCTGAAGGAGACAAAAGGAGTTACCTGCACACACGGGCAAACAAACCCGGAGGCGACGATGTGGGACGATGGGGTCATAAATGCGCTGAGTCCGAGCATGTTGGTGGTCCCACAGTCGTCTCACCCGCCCTACAATTGACCCCGGCGTGGGTGGTGCGCCGGAGCGCCTGGGAGGATTCCTCCTCCCCGGTCGTCAAGGACGGCCGTCACTTGGTGTCATGAAGGTCGGGGGCCCGACGACCTGTTCTGAAAGTCCGATCCTGCGGCTAGGGATAGTTGCGTGGCGGGTGCGCCCATAGGGAATTTCGGTAGGACGAAAGGAGTGGGGAGACCGAGAATCGATGCGTGCCATCGATAAGGATCCGCGGATCACTGTCGCGCCGATTGTCGAATGAGCTACCGCTACTTCCGAAGTCTCGCTGACTTACGTACGAATTCCGCCTAATCCAAAGTTAGTACGCATCGCGGGTGGTTTTATTTCCGCGTCATAATTGCCGTGTACCGCGAGTTCGGAACCGAAGGCGAAGGTTTCGGCCTTTCCAAGGAAACCCAGCGAGCGTAGCCGACTACGGTAAGTCGATTCAGTGATCCTCGGTTCGCGAATTAGTGTTGGCTCGGGATTTAGTGCGAGGACGAGACGAGAGCGTGTCGTCCTCGATCCATTGGTGTTAGCCGAGGCATTGGGCCTCGTGCTTTGTACTCGCGTTCTCGCAGAGAACGCTTTGAGTCCGGTAGAGCAGTCTCCCCCTTCGAATAGTCGGAAGTCTTCCTTAAGGAGCCACGTCGGGAAAAGGATAATTTCGGAATTAGCGAATCCGGTAAATCGGTGTAGATCGCGCTCGTCAATCTCGCGACAGTCCGTCGAAACTGCGCCGTCCATCTGCGTCACGCGAATTCTCGTCTCTCGTGAGACTTGCATTGTACCGCCGTACCGTATCTTGAATCGCGTGGAAATCTCGACTAACGCGCTCCGCGATCGAACAACTATCGCCAAAGTGTACAAGGAGCGCGGGCTCCCGGGTCGCGGCCACGTGGCCGCCTCTCTGTATTTATTTTTGACTACGAATAAATTCGTTAGAGCCCTAAATTCTCGAGATTATTTCCGACCTGCGAGATCCGTCCTGCCGCGAGGGCTGTCCTCGTTATTCCCTGAGTCCGAACTCCTGGCCGTTCGTGTCGTAAAATTCCGTCAGTGAGCGCGAGAAGATTCTAAGCTCGTGTTCGACTTCCTCGAACACGAGACCTTGGTGTTTCGTTAGTGTGGTACTTCCGTGTACCTGGCGCCCGAACAATTATTAGTGTTCTTTCTCGAATCTTCTCGTCAGTCACCTTTGTACCGAGAGGACCGTGTCCGCGCTGCCGCGCACGGCCCGTCCTCAGTGGCTGTAAATTCTCGGAAGTTGGTCATTTTCGCCGGCCAGAAACCCGTGCGAAAAAGGGCAACGTTACAATATATGAAAAAACTTTTCAAACAAAAGTTGTAGTATATAAGGAGGTGAATATAGCATCAGAGAAAAAAAAATTTTCAAGGTAATTTTTTCAAGTTTTCAAGGTCACGGATGTTTTTTCTATTAACAACTGATTATGCTATATATGGATTCTTACAGAGAAAAAAAAAGACAAATTCAACGATATATTACAACGTATATGTAGGGAGAAGTCGATTCCAATCGGCGAAAGTTCACTCGAATGTCGCGTCGTTAGTTACTGTAACGACGCGACGATTCGATATTTATTGTTTATTGATTAATTTTGTCGTTCTTCTTGTTTATGAGTTGCGTTGTTTGAATTATTCCGGTTTGACAGTTGTAAAAGTAAAGACGTGTTTTAAAGTTGTACTTAATATATTTGAAATTAAATCTTAAAACATTTACATTTTCGGACGTATTAACTTATTCATAGCTATATCCTACATTTTTGGGGGCTCGTCCTAAAGTTTGTGCGGTGTACGGAAAACAGTGTGCTCGCGTACAACGACAGTTCAGTGTGACGAAAAGTGTAATCATAATATTTCGGGAATACATCCGCGATGTCGTCTCGGGATTTAAACGCGCTTACGCTCGCAGAGCTGAAAGATACTCTGCGGAATGAGGGTCTGCAGACGTCCGGAACGAAGTCGGCGTTAATAGGGAGGTTGATTGAACACAATCCAGCATATCAATGGGCCTACCACAGTCAGACGGACACGGTAAATGATAATGCGGGTGGAGACGTGTGTGAGAGTCATCCTACGGGGAATACGGTGAGAAATGACGATGCAGAGGACGTTCGGCGAGAGATAAGCCTTTTAAACAGAGAAAGAGAGATAGCGGAGAGAGAACTGGAATTGACGAGACGCGAACTTGCGTTAATACAAGAAACACGACGTTCAAACGGACCGGAACATACGAATCCCAGAGAAGAAAACACACACGGACGAGTTGGTGTGAAAACTGTGGCCGAGCTGCTCGCGTACTTCGATGGAAAGTCCGAGGATTATCCAACGTGGGTGAAGCAAATAAAGGTGTTACGAAGAACGTATAAATTGAACGATGACGAGACAAAAGTGCTAATAGGAATGCGTGTACGGGGAAAAGCGAGAGATTGGGTTCACTCGCGTTCGGAATACATTGAACTCCTCGCCGACGATCTACTCTCGAAGTTCGAACAGATGTTCTACCACAGGCCAAGCAATATTCTTCTGCGCGACCGATTGCGGGAACGAGTGTGGAAGAAGAACGAGTCCTTCGAAGACTATTTTCATGACAAAATTATAAAGGCGAACCGTGTACCGATAGACGACGAAGTGGAGCTAGTCGATCACATCATCGAGGGCATTCCGGATAGATCTCTGAGGTCACAGACGATGATGCATTGCTTCAAGACTCCAGAAGCATTGCTAGTAGCATTTGAGCAGTTGAGACTTCCGTCGTCGGGCTTTGCGGGAAAATCGTTCATCGACGAGCGGAGGAGTCCAACAACAAGCCAACAGGATAAGGAAGCATTCCGGAAGGATAAACCAAGAAGGTGTTTCAACTGCAACGACGAGGGTCATCTCAGTACAGACTGTCCGGCGAAGTCTCGCGGTGATCAACCAAGGAGGTGCTTCAACTGCAACAACGAGGGTCATCTAAGTGCGGACTGTCCGGCGAGGTATCGCGGTCCCAAATGTTTTCGGTGCGGCCAACATGGACACCTTGCGACGAGCTGCCCAAAGCTAGAAACTAGGCCCGGAAAAACGGTGAATTTGGTAACGCGATTTCCATCTGCTCAATCTTGTAAACCGGTAAGAGTGAAAAATGTCGAACTGATGGCGATAATAGATACCGCGAGTGATCTAACGCTCATGAGCACTTCTTGTCTTGTAAGAATAGGAATACCGTGTTTGCAGGTTAGCGAAACGATCTTTGCGGGCGTTGGGTCGAACGGTCATAAGACGTTAGGAAAATTTATAACGAGCGTTATTATCGATAAAAATGTGTATGAAAGTGAATTTCACGTAGTTTCGGATGTTTTATTAAAACATGATTTACTTTTAGGCGCAGACTTCTTAAATAAAGTTAAGCTAGTCAGAAATGGAGGAGAGATATCGATCGGAAAAATTTACAAAGACACGGTCATCGATGAATAGGGTGTTGAAAGTATACCGGAGGTTTTTCGGATTGTATGCGAGCGAGAGGAAGTAGATGTAGCACATATAGACGATATTACGGTTCGAGAACGAGTCAAGAATCTTGTTATCGAGTACACGCCTAAAAAAATTCAGGAGGTGAACGTAGAAATGAATATTGTTCTGAAAGACGAGGAACCCGTGTATCAGAGACCACGACGTTTAGCACCGGCAGAAAAGAGTGCGGTAGACGCACAAATAAGCGATTGGTTACGAGATGGCATTATTCAGCCGTCACTCTCTGAATACGCGAGTCCTATCGTAATTGTAAAGAAAAAAGACGGCTCTATGCGTTTGTGCGTAGATTATAGAAAATTAAATCAGAAAATAGTGAGAGACCGTTACCCTTTACCCCTCGTGAAAGACCAGCTGGACGCGTTACAAGCCGCTAAACTGTTCAGTACCCTTGATTTAAGAAATGGATTTTTCCATGTGCCGGTACATAAGGATAGCCGTAAGTTCACATCGTTTATAGTACCCAATGGTCAGTATGAATTTTTACGCGTTCCTTTCGGTTTGTCTAACTCTCCAGCTGTCTTCGTGAGATTCATTAATATGGTTTTCAGAGATCTATTACAACAAAAGGTTATTATGGCGTATATGGATGATATCATCGTGCCATCGAGTGACTTAGAAAGCGGAATACAAAAACTGGAACAAGTCTTAGCGGTAGCTAGCGGTCACGGTCTGGAAATAAATTGGATAAAATGTTCGTGGCTACGCAGTAAAGTCGAATTTTTGGGGCACATTGTAGAGAATGGCTCTGTTCGCCCGTCTGAGGGTAAAACAGCGGCCGTAGCAAAGTTTCCAGTACCGGAGAACGCAAAACAAGTTCAAAGCTTTCTGGGTCTAACCGGATACTTTCGAAAATTTATAGATGGTTATTCAACAATCGCGAGACCACTAACAAACCTGTTACGAGCAGGCGTTAAATTCGAGCTCGATGGTACGGCGATAGATGCATTCGATCTATTGAAAACAAAATTAATGGAGAAACCAGTGTTAAACCTGTACAAAGTAGATGCGGAGACTGAGTTACACACAGATGCATCGTCATTCGGTTTCGGAGCGGTTTTGACGCAACGCAGCGACGACGATAACAAATTCCATCCGATATATTTTGCTAGCGGTAAAACGACACCAGCCGAAGCTAGATACGCGAGTTACGAACTCGAAGTCTTGGCGATCGTACGATCATTACGAAAATTTAGAATATATTTGTTAGGAATCAAATTTAAAATAATTACAGATTGTAAAGCATTCACCCTAACGATGAGCAAACGAGATTTGTGTGTACGCGTGGCCAGGTGGGTCCTCTTATTGGAGGAGTTCGACTACACTATCGAACATCGATCTGGTTATAAGATGGCCCACGTGGACTGTTTGAGTAGAAACCCATTACCGATATGCTATTTGTTGTCCGCGGATCGGAATAATATGACAGCGAGAATTCGGAAAGCGCAGCAAGACGACGCAGGAACGCGACGGATTGCCGAGTTGACAGAACAGGGTAAAATAGACGGATATACCCTTCGGGGGGGATTGCTGTTCAAGAATATAGACGGAGACATCAATCTCGTAGTACCTAAGAGCCTGCAATTACAAGTCATTCGTCATGTCCATGGAAACGGCCATTTTTCGACGGGAAAAACGGAAACTCTGCTGAAGAGAGATTATTGGTTCCAGGGTATTCGACCAAAAATTGATAAAGCCATTAAAAATTGTTTAGACTGCATTCTAGCTGAGAGAAAAATGGGAAAACTGGAAGGTTTTCTGAATCCGATACCGAAAGGAGAAGTACCTCTGGATACCTACCACGTGGATCATTTAGGACCACTTCCGACGAGTAAGAAAAAATATCGCTATATATTCGTGGTGGTCGATGCATTCACAAAATTTGTGTGGTTGTATACCACGAAGACAACCAAGACGGACGAAGTTATCCGACACCTGGAGAAACCAGCCGTTATTTTCGGAAATCCACGACGTATCGTTTCAGATCGAGGAACGACTTTCACCTCGGGAGATTTTCGAGACTATTGTCAGCGAGAAAAGATTCAACACTCACTTATTGCATCTGGCGTTCCAAGGGGGAACGGGCAAGTAGAGCGGGTCAATCGAACGCTTATTCCTTTACTGACTAAATTGGCAGCACCACACCCGGAGGACTGGTATCGATATATGAACAAGGTACAACGCATCCTAAACGCAACGCCACATCGCAGCATAAACTCTACACCGTTTAACTTGCTCTTTGGGACAAAAATGCGAGTCGGGAATGATTCGCGGATACGAGAAATACTGGAAGAAGAGTGGACCACTCTGTTTCAAGAGGAAAGAGACGAGGCAAGGTCAAAGGCCAAAGAGAATATAGTTAAGATCCAAGAAGAGAATAGACGGTCATTTAATAAGAAGCGAAAGAAGGCAGTGGCGTATAAGGAAGGTGATCTGATAGCTATCAGGCGAACACAGCAAGGTCCAGGTTTGAAACTTGCAGCGAAATATCTAGGTCCTTATCGAGTTACCCAAACATTGCACCATGATAGATATGTAGTGGAAAAAGTTGGGAGCTGCGAGGGTCCTCGAAAAACGACAACGGTAGCAGACTCTATGAAATCTTGGGTCGGCGTAGACGAGGAAGACATTGACAGTGAAAAAGAGGAAGAAGAAGAATAAAATATGCGCAGTCTCTGAGGGCAGAGACTAGTGTCGGATGGCCGAGTGTAGGGAGAAGTCGATTCCAATCGGCGAAAGTTCACTCGAATGTCGCGTCGTTAGTTACTGTAACGACGCGACGATTCGATATTTATTGTTTATTGATTAATTTTGTCGTTCTTCTTGTTTATGAGTTGCGTTGTTTGAATTATTCCGGTTTGACAGTTGTAAAAGTAAAGACGTGTTTTAAAGTTGTACTTAATATATTTGAAATTAAATCTTAAAACATTTACATTTTCGGACGTATTAACTTATTCATAGCTATATCCTACATATATTTACGTTAAGATTAAAAAAAAAAATTTTCAAATTCGTTGAGCGCCGGTTTCCCATGATCCAATCGGCCCCAAATTTTTTCCAGATCATTTTCTCAACAGTTGTCACAATTCTGGGGGGTGCCCGGGAAAAAATTTTGCAAAATAATTTTCATCAAGTATAGCTAAGGTCCACCCTAATGTACATGGAAATGAGCTATTTGATGTGCTCGGAACACAATTAATTGTATTACCATTACGCGATTTCTGGACATCCTCCTGCAATTCTTGCATGCATCACCAAGTGCGTAATACATGATTGTTGGCTTTTATAATTTGCTCCTCTGGTAATATAATATTAAATCGTACGTCAAAAAACATCGCTGCTAAAAAGACGTCATTGTTAAATATGTTAGCGGCAATGCAGTCAGAAGAGAGTTTCGGGAAGGACGGCGGAACACATGTTTGGTTCCTTGACATATTTATGGCAGGTATTTATGATGTGTGTGGCCGTGAAACTAATAAACAGGCCCAATGCCATGAACGCAATAAACCAAGGACCGCATAGGGTCCCTCAGGTATCGGTATTGAACTGTCTATTGAAAGCGAGATGTTTAGAAAAGGCAAGGGACCGACGTCGTATTGCTAAATAATAATATCACGTGTTTCTGAAGGATCTGGCCACGGAGTGGGGAAGGCAATGCCTTTTGGTAAGAGGACTGTGAGGAGCCGCATGGCACTTACCCCAGAACTTTGGGACAGAACATATAGTGTTTCTAACATCAGAGGTGGGATAAGTAACTTTCGCGTGTGTACGGTTCTTGAGAGGTCCGAGCATCGAGTTGTATTTCAAGCGCATAATGGAATCCGCGAGTGAATCCGCGAGTGCATCCGCGAGTGGCGTTACCGCGCTTGACGAGCTTGTTCGACAAGTTTTCGAAAAACTGACAGCGAGTGCTACTAGTGCAGGGAACAGCATATTGTCTTCAAAACTAGTGGAAGTGGTGCCTGAATTTGATGGCCGTGATCTAGGACAGGACGCAAAAACGTGATGCAACACGGTGGAGCAAATCACGCAAAAGCAGACCGAGCAACAACGCCTTTCTCTCGCGACCCACGCGTTGAGGGGAGGGAAGGATTGGTATCAAGGATGGACTGGTCAACCGCGTAACTGGAATAAGTTCTGCGAAGATTTGTGTGATATATTTGTGTCAAAGAAAAATTTACATGAAAGACTCTTGCGGGCAATAAAGTATACCAGTGATGCTGCGACAACTTACGCTGAATATGCACGTATGAAATTGCTGTACCTACGGCAAACCCGCGTCGTCTTCAAGATAGAAGAGTTGATTGAACTTATAATAGGAGCTATTACCGATCAAAACGTGCGCCAAGCAGTGCGTAACGTCAATTTTGAGGAAACCTCGCAGTTGATTGCTGGGTTAGCGCAGTTTACAAAAGCCGAGAAGGAAAAGAAGAAAGAGGAAGAATTTAAAGGACAACACCGAAGATTGTGGCTTGCTAAGAAACGTTGTTACACGTGTGACAGTACAGACCATCTACGAGCGGATTGCCCCGAAGGAAGAAAACGCAAACTCAATGGTGAATCCAGTCCTAAAAGAAGAAGACTAGACCCAAAAGACGATGGTAGAAAGAGAACAGCGGCAACTTGCACTTTCTGTACAAAGCGAGGTCATGAAGAGGCACAAGGTTGTGCTAAACAACGGACCCAACACAAACTTCATGGACAAAAGAGATCAGAAGTGAATCTTTGTGGCTTTGAAGATCGTAAAATCACGCCCATTGTAATTAAAGACATTCTGGTAAACTGTTTATTGGACAGTGGGGCTGATTGCTCCCTGATTAAAGAATCTCTAGCTAATCCAGCGTGCCCTAAAGTGATTCCCTTTTTCATTACCGTACGTGGATTAGGACATTCCCGCGTATCCACGGTCGGGCGTACCTGTGCGGTAGTACAAGCGGAAAACGTTGCCGTAGAACTTGATTTCTTTGTATTGAAAGATAGTGATATGGTTTATGATGCCGTTATCGGCACTAATATATTAAAGTACAAATACTTGCGGATGGTCACTGATGGCGATGGGAGCAAGCTACTTCGAGTGGATCTTCCAGAGGATGAAAATTTACCTGCACCCCGTTGTAACATGGTCGAGATCGAGTGCGAGGAGGGCCGCGGACCGCTGGAGGACCTTCTGGACAAGTATCGACACATGATCTCGCCGAACGAGTTGAACCGATGCGTATCGACCGGAGAATTGCGCATAGTAACGAAAGACAATAGGGTAGTAAGCTATCGTCCGTATCGTCTGTCATACACAGAGAGAGAAAAGGTACGTACAATAGTTGATGAGCTGTTGCGCGCAAAAATAATACGGGAAAGTGTATCGCCATTTGTTAGCCCGATTATCTTGGTGAGGAAAAAGAACGGTCAGGATCGAATGTGCGTCGATTATCGGACGTTAAACCGAATCACCGTTAGAGATTGCTATCCGCTGCCGTTAATTGATGATCAATTAGATCGTTTGGGAAAAGGGAAGTATTTTACCACTTTAGATATGGTGTCGGGATTTCACCAGATTCCGGTAGCAGTAGACTTGATTGAAAAGACTGCGTTCGTTACTCCAGACGGTCATTACGAATATTTAAGGATGCCTTTTGGGTTGTGTAATGCTCCGGCTGAATTTCAGCGAGCAATAAATAAGGGTCTAGGCAACATACGAAACATCATTGCTTTCGTATATATGGATGATATATTGTTACCTTCTGTACCAATCGAAGAAGGGTTACGGAATTTAGAGACTATTTTAGAGGCTTTATCAGTAGCAGGTTTCACTTTAAATATCAAGAAATGTAAATTCTTCCAGAAATCTATAGAGTATCTAGGCCGAGAGATATCGGCAGACGGTATTCGACCCGGGAAGGAAAAAGTAAAAGCCCTTATAGACTCACCTGTTCCAACTAATGTAAAGCAACTGAGACAGTTTGTTGGATTAGCAAGTTATTTTCGTAAGTTTGTCCCGGAATTTGCTACGAGAATGGCGTGCGTTACAAAATTGCTTAAGGTAGATCAGTCGTGGTCTTGGGGGCCCGAACAAGATGAGGCACGATAATATGTTTTGGACCAACTCTGCTCACAACCCACATTGACAGTCTTTGATCCGAATCGAGAAACCGAGCTTCACATAGATGTAAGTTCATTAGGGTACGGGGCAATATTACTCCAAAGGGCTGAGGGACACTTTCATGTAGTCGCTTATTTTAGTCGTCGCACAACTCCAGAAGAATCCCGATACCACTCATATGAATTGGAAACTTTAGCCATTGTTAATGAACTCAAATATTTCCGTGTCTACCTTTTGGGAATTAAATTCAAGTTAGTTACTGACTGCAATGCAGTAAAGGCCTCCAGCAGTAAAAATGATTTATTACCACGGATTGCACGGTGGTGGGTGTACTTGCAAGAGTTCTCCTTCGAGCTTGAGTATAGAAAAGGGAAACAGATTGAACACGTAGATTTTTTAAATAGAAATCCACCTAAAGATTATCGTGTCAATGTGATTTGTGAGGGGTCTTGGTTGGAGGTGGCGCAAAGAAATGACGATGAGACGCAGAAATGATCAAACGTGTTCGCGCGAATGAAACCATAATTAGTGATTATGATGTGCGACAGGATATCTTGTGTCGAAAGATACTGAAAAGTAATGGACGCATTGTATACCGAATTACGTGCCGAAGGGGAGCAGAATCAGTTTGCTTCGATTATATCATGACGAGAATTGTCATGTAGGCTATGAAAAGACGTTTGATCGTATTGCACAGCGATATTGGTTTCCACGTATGCGTTGCTTCGTAAAGAAATATGTAGATCATTGTATTACATGTACCGTTACAAAGCGACAATCCGGCCCTACACAGGGATTACTGTTTTCTATACCAAAAACTCCCATACCGTTTGATACAATTCACGGTGACTGTGTAGGTCCCTTTACCGAATCAAAAGACGCCTATAAACATATATTGATTCTTGTCGACGCTTTTACTAAATATGTTCAACTTATTCCTTTAAAGTCATTAACGGGAACTGAGACTTTGCAGGTGTTTCGAGAACGTCTTACATTATTCGGTACCCCGCGGCAGATAGTCCTTGATCGCGGCACAAACTTCACTTTTAAAACCCTTAAAACCTTTTTCGAGAAACACGGGTTTCAGTTACACCTTATAGCCACCGGCGCACCGCGAGCAAATGGTCAGGCTGAACGTTATGTGTCGACAGTTGTAAACTTGCTTACAGCCGAATTATCAGGAGGAGTTGACTGGCCAAACAAGTTAGCAAATGTTCAACTATCCTTAAATACTATAGTACAGAAATCTACAGGATTTTCCCCAATGCGATTATTGTTCGGGGTAGAATATAACGCGGACAATGCGGTCTTAGCCGAAAGAGAATTACCGGATACGGCCGATGAGATAGATTTAAATCGGGATAGGGTTTTGGCGATGGAACGCTTGTCGAAAAATGCGGAATCACAAAATATAAATTTCAATAAGAAACGTAGAGATAACGTGAGATACAAGGTAGGAGATACGGTATTTGTTCGACCAGCTGATTCTCGGCGGGCGAAACTAGACCCAAAATTTGTAGGCCCATATGTTATAGATAAATTATTAGAAAATGACCGCTTTGAAATAGTAGGGAAAAGCGGAATAGTACAAACAGTACCGAAAGATCGATTGCGTCCTTGGAAGGGCGAGTGGGCTGGCGATACAGAGTTTGTAAACGAAGATGAACCGTGTTAGCGTGTATTGTGCATTCGAATTATTATCACTTCCGTCCTATTTTCTTTGGTATAACTTTAATAATTCCATTCAACTCTGTTAGTGTTAGCAAGAGTCATGTATTTATTATTACTTATTACGTTGTTTATTTTCTTTTTGCGTAGCTTCATTATTAACTTCCCGATTTTATACGGAAGTTATTGTAATGACCCCGAAAATCGAAAATCGATTTTTTAGCAAATCTTCACGTTTCATGGTCATTGCAGTCATTTTAGACTATTTTCAGCAAAATGTTCGTATATGTGTGTGTGTGTGCACGCGCGCGTGTGTGTGTGTGTATGTGTGTGCGTATGTCCGTCCCTATGTAAACAAATTTTTCGTTAACGTTTTCAGAAAAAGTAACAACGCGATCAGGATGATGAATGATGCAATCGATGTGCCCCGTAACTTAGAGCTGATTAGATTTTGGTCCATATTGGTCAAGTAGCTTTTTAGATTTTTAGTTTTTTTTCGAAAAGAGTTGATTCTACAATGCAATTTATAAGGGAGGACGAAAATTTTCCACCAAAGAACCAAACGCAATTACATAAAAAAAAATTTTTTTCTTAATTTTTTTTTTAGATTTAAAAAAAAATTTTTTTTTTTAAGTGATGCTAATGTTACCGCTTGGAATAATCCAAAGTTATTCCAATGCAAGAGTGAATTTATCATCTCTATTCCCAAGAATACATTTTGGGAGAATATCGATGAAAGTACAAAAAAGAAAACGATGTTAGCGATGTTGGCGAAGGAGTAACGAATCGTGAAGTTCTTTGTGTGACTCTTGGAGAGTCACACACCAAATAAAAAACATTAATAGCAGTAGGTCCTACTAGCCATGCGTATCACTAACCCTCTCGCAAGAGCAGTCCTACCCGCGAGCTCGCGAAGCGAGCGAGCAAAAACAACCCTACTCGCGAGCGATCAACAATAGCCCTCTAGTTTTCATTCAACTCCGTTTAATAAACATTCCTATTACACTCCTTTGAGTATGAGATTTTGTTGTGGTTATTGTATACAGTATATATAATCCTTATTGTCTGTAAAAAGATTGTGTTCTAACGAACGCGTGATATGGCGGTAATTACAACAAGGTACTTATAGGTACGGAATTGTAGAGATTACGACGCCTTTGGGAAGACTAGGCGTTTAGCTGTCTTTGATAATTGTGTTTGGTGGTAGCTTCAACTGGGCACTAGGGTGGACCTTAGCTATACTTGATGAAAATTATTTTGCAAAATTTTTTCCCGGGCACCCCCCAGAATTGTGACAACTGTTGAGAAAATGATCTGGAAAAAATTTGGGGCCGATTGGATCATGGGAAACCGGCGCTCAACGAATTTGAAAATTTTTTTTTTTTAATCTTAACGTAAATATACGTTGTAATATATCGTTGAATTTGTCTTTTTTTTCTCTGTAAGAATCCATATATAGCATAATCAGTTGTTAATAGAAAAAACATCCGTGACCTTGAAAACTTGAAAAAATGACCTTGAAAATTTTTTTTTTCTCTGATGCTATATTCACCTCCTTATATACTACAACTTTTGTTTGAAAAGTTTTTTCATATATACATAACTGACAGAGATATAATAGAATTTATTTTAAACGTTCGTAAATACTCTTGGAGAAGAAAGATGAACCAAAGTACCCAGGTGTTTAAGATACATTTTAAATTTTATCTAAAATATATAATAGTTGTATTTCTGATAATACTACAGTTTCTTAAATAGTTAATTCGTATATTTTTTAGAATTTTAACACCTCCCTTAGAATCATCGGTAGAAGACTTGGACAACTAAAGGTGTCCTGATTGGAAAATCCAAAATCCAGCAAACCAATCAGGGTATCTTCTGCTTATGACAATCGGTAAAAAGCCGCCCTCTCGATCCATAGAGGAGCCTCGAAAGTTAAGTTCACGTTCAGTTCAGTCCAAGCACTCGAACAAATTCGTGAACCGACGCGTCCGCGAGTAAACAGTTAAGAGAACAGTACGTTCTGGTTCTGAGTCTTCGGCGTGGTGACATTCAAATACGTAGTGAAAGTAAATTTCAAATGGAAGGTACGAGGAAAAAATGATTTTTACTCGGGCACGCAGAAACCCAAATTGTAGGTGCAAAATTGCCATCCAACAGGCCAGTTTTAAGAGTGCTATTTCACAATTTACGCAATGTGAAATTGAGTGTTCGCGGTAGTGCTCACTTAGTTATCCAGGAAGTTCAAGTGTTTTGGCAGAAAGCCAAAATTCCCGTGAAAGTATTTATGAATTGCATCGAAAAATTGGAATCATTGTATAAAGAATGGGTGAGCTTGCATAAAAATTGCAAACGCCGTACTAAAATTCAAGAAGATCGTGAAAAGGAATTTGTCGACAAACTGGAAGATCTTTTTGATATTGCACATGCGGATGCATTAGAAACGATTCAAATAGAGGAAGGCAAACTGTTTCTGTTAAGTCAACGGCAACGGGGACGTCCTGGTTCTATGATTGGAGCGGATCGTGCATTATATCGAACAGAACTGAGAAAAGCGTTGCGACAGGAGCAAGAAGAATCTAGACTAGCAAAGTATAAGGCAGACTCTGTGCCAGGTAAATATTCTTTTGCAGTTTATTTTTAAAAGCCAAAATATTGATCATTATCTTAGATATAAATATTCTTTAATCTTTATTTATATGTTGATAACTTTTAAATGTAGGTGAAACAATGGAAATATCATCGTCCAGCGAAGAAGAGAACGTGTCAAGTCAGGATGACAATATTGAAATTGATATTCCTGTGGATGAACCTGGTCCAAGCAACCCTAAAAAGAGACGTGGTCAAAAAGAGTTCATTACGGATAAACTTGTTGCAACACTTGACAAGTGCAAAGTAAGCGATCGTGATGCTGTTCGTATAATAACAACAACAGCAGAATCTCTTAATCATGATCTAGACGACTTAATTATCAATCGAACATCTATTCGACGTCAACGCACGAGGATTCGAGAAAAACTTGGAGAGAAATATCGCGTAGCGTTCAAAAATTGTGAATTGTAGATTGGAGCGTATTAATGAATTTATTTAATATCTCCGTCAGTTATGTATATATGAAAAAACTTTTCAAACAAAAGTTGTAGTACATAAGGAGGTGAATATAGCATCAGAGAAAAAAAAAATTTTCAAAGTCATTTTTTCAAGTTTTCAAGGTCACGGATGTTTTTTCTATTAACAACTGATTATGCTATATATAGATTCTTACAGAGAAAAAAAAGACAAATTCAACGATATATTACAACGTATATTTATGTTAAGATTTAAAAAAAAAAATTTTCAAATTCGTTGAGCGCCGGTTTCCCATGATCCAATCGGCCCCAAATTTTTTCCAGATCATTTTCTCAACAGTTGTCACAATTCTGGGGGGTGCCCGGGAGAAAATTCTTTGGTCAAAAAATAAGGTCCACCCTAACGTACATCATGTGAAAGTAAAAATACATATGAAACAGTCATCATCGAAAACATGTTAAGGCAATCGGAAACTAAAAACGACAATCGTAATACCTCTACAGGTAGTTTCGTTGATATATTTATATTGTTAAGAAAATGTCTAAATTACCCTCAGTTGGACTCAAAAGAAAGTATTTTACAATTTTAGAGTACTAAGAAAAATCATATATCCGAGCTCTATTCCTTGGTTGAAGTAGCGCTTGCTGTGCCTCCCACCCAAGTAAGCGTTGAGAGATTATTCTCATCGTTAAAATATATCCCAACAAAAACATTCTGTAAACAGGAGCCAAGTTCTTATGGCCGTAAAATGTTGTGAGATCAAACAAGATACGGCCAAGTTCGTTAGCTTAGAAATACCTCTTGCAATACTGAAAAAAGCGTTTGTAAAAATTAGTTTAAAAGAACGCTATTTAATTTTTAACTTCCCGATTTTATAGGAAAGTTATTGTAATGACCCCGAAAATCGAAAATCGATTTTTTAGCAGATCTTCACGTTTCATGGTCATTGGAGTCATTTTAGACTATTTTTATCAAAATGTTCATATGTGTGTGTGTGTGCGTATGTCTGTTTCTATGGTATCAAATTTTTCGTTAACGTTTGCTGAAAAAGTAACAACGCGATCAGAATGATGAATGATGCAATCGATGTAACCCGTCGTAACTTAGAGCTGATTAGATTTTGGTCCATATTGGTCAAGTAGTTTTTTAAATTTTTAGTTTTTTTCGAAAAGAGTTGATTCTACAATGCAATTTATAAGGGAGGACGAAAATTTTCGGTAATTATTTACAAAAGCACTGCGTACTCCGATTTTGATCAAATTTAAATATGTTATAGATTTCGACATTTTGAACAACTTTTTCCTTTTCCAATATAGGGGGGTCGCTTTTAGTTTTCGATATATTTGCAAAAAACTGCCGCGTATACTCTATTGAATTTTTCGTATTCTTGCACGCTCCGCAGCAATGTAAGCCTGTTCACGCACCCATTTGTTCATTTTTTGTTTGTAAACACATTGTGGAGATGAGAAGCAACAATACCACACACACACACACCCACCCAGTGCTTAACACGGACCCAGTGTTTCTAAAAAGGTTCTCACATTATACAATATAAAATCAACTGACAAGGGAACATATTCAGATGCGAAAATCGGATTTTGATGAAACTTTGGGAGCTTATAGTACTTTGAAAAATATTTGACACGTATTTTTTTTATAGCCCTCAAAGTTGGGGGTCAAAACCATATTTTTGAGATATCTCGGAAACCAGAGGTCCAAAAAATTTGAATTTTTGTTTAAATTGTGTGTTTTTCGATGGGGAATGTAGTCGCGCGAGAAAATTTTAACAAAAGTTTTTTGTTTAAACAATATATTAAAAATTTGATTTTTTTTTGCAGTCTCTCTTATTTATTGTTAGTTCATTTTAATGTAGACTTGGGTGTGTGATCTTTGATCCAAAATAGGGGATACATGTTTCAGGATTTTCTTTTTTTTGCCATTTAACAATAATTATGCATAATGGAAGATAGTCTTGCACCTGGCGTGTGAAGGAATTCTGGCTTGTTTTATCGAAATATAAGCATTTAGTATGAACATATATAGTATTTTAAACAATACTACTGGATTATACGTCGTTTGTTATTTTATCAGTAGCTAAAGAAGGTGGCGCAGGTAGCAGCGTGACGCGGTGCTAATTACCGCGGCGGAGTAAGGGTACCGACTTGTATGTATAGCCAATTCGTCTGCGAATTTCTGCTGTCGTTGGGCTTTCGGTCAAAATATACCTGGAGCCTTTTCAAATACACTGTGGATCCTTCAAATAATCGAAACTGGAGTTTCCCTCGTTGTATATGGTAGTTCTGATAAGAGCTCGTGGCAAAATGCTGCACACTGCAGTTTTACCTTGGTTATTTACAGCATTTGAGAAGGAAACGAATATTTTCAAAAATTTCTATTGATTATTAGAGTGAAAGAGGAGGAAATGTGAAGTAGTCTTAAGAATGTACATATAAATATGGGCACATTGCTTTGTGTGCTACAGTTTTCCTGCATTACGGTTTGAGTTGTGTAGGATTTCGTTATCAAATTAACGTGCATATTAAGAAGTTAAGGCTACTGCTTTCGGATTTGTAAAACTGTGCCACATAACAAATAATTTCTGGCGATAATCAAGGTAAACATCCGATAATTATATTATTTTTACTTTTCTTGATTGTTTATTTTTAGATTCGTTTTTACAAACATGAAGATCAATCCGATGAACATTATAAACATTTTCATCGAAACATATCACAGCAATAATAACAAGGAAACACCCAACGACAGCAGAAATTCGCAGACGAATTGGCTGTGCATACAAGTCGGTACCCTTACTCCGCCGCGGTAATTAGCACCGCGTCACGCTGCTACCTGCGCCACCTTCTTTAGCTACTGATAAAATAACAAACGACATATAATCCAGTAGTATTGTTTAAAATACTATATATGTTCATACTAAATGCTTATATTTCGATAAAACAAGCCAGAATTCCTTCACACGCCAGGTGCAAGACTATGCAAGACTTCCATTATGCATAATTATTGTTAAATGGCAAAAAAAAAGAAAATCCTGAAACACGTATCCCCTATTTTGGATCAAAGATCACACACCCAAGTTTACATTAAAATGAACTAACAATAAATACGAGAAACTGCAAAAAAATCAAATTTTTAATATATTGTTTAAACAAAAAACTTTGGTTAAAATTTTTTTACGCGATTACATTCCCCATTGAAAAACACAATTTTTTAAAAAATTCAAATTTTTTGGACCTTTGGTTTCCGAGATATCTCAAAAAATATGGTTTTGACCCCCAACTTTGAGGGCTGTTTTCACCCCTTCAGAGTGGATGGTTGCTGATAAAAAAAAATACTTGTCAAATATTTTTCAAAGTACTATAAGCTCCCAAAGTTTCATCAAAATCCGATTTTCGCATCTGAATATGTTCCCTTGTGAGACCAATACACCATACATCCTAACTCAGTCGTAATCCAGTTCTAACCCAGTCCTAATACAGTGTTTCACATGCATTCAGTGTTTCTCAAAAGAAGGTTTCCGTTATGAAGTTAACATTTGCACCAATTTTCACTATTATATTCGTAATCAGCACGTCCAAATACGTAAGAATCTAGAGTATAATTTAGAAACACTGGGTGCGTGTGAAACACTGAGTGGGTGTGTGTGGTGTCAGCCGGCCCTTTCCGCCCCCCTGGTTTCTCCCTCATCTCTACAGCGTCAAAATGTAAACAAACGGCGCACCGGAACAGGCTTACGTTGCTGCGGAGTGTGCAAGAATACGAAAAATTCAATAAAGTATTCGCGACAGTTTTTTGCAAATATCTCAAGAACTAAAAGCGACCCCCCTATATTGGAAAAGGATGTTGAAGTGTAATAACGGCAAGTCTGTCGATAATATAGATCAGAACAGTTATCATATATACCGATCGCTTACACTGACATCTATTGTTTACAATTGCGTATTGCGTATACTCTGACCGAATACAGCTTGTTAGAAGTCTTTGTACGACCAGACAACAAGGAAGTCCTGTCCACGTGTGTTATAATAAAGCTCTTTATAAAACCAATCTATACTTTCCGATACTGCTCATCTCTGCTAATATTCTACTGTTATCAAAAATAGAATTACAACAGGTTATGTGCCCAGATCTAAATAAAAATTAAAAAAGGTAAAATTAAAAACTAACCTAATACTGAGAGCTGTCGAAAAGTATAAGTAAAAATTAAAATCAAGTGAGAAAGAATAAAAGAGCAGTAATAAGTAAAACTGTTGGAAAGTGAAAAAAAATTAATAAGGCTAACAAGTCAAATTAAGTGTTCTGTTAGAAATTCAAATACAAGTGGTCGTGAAACAAAGTGAAAATGGCTGCCAGAAACGGTTATAATGAAGCAGATCACATAGAAAAACTGAAGGACGAAACCAACTTTCAGTTTTGGAAATTCCAAATAACAATTCTGTTTAAGTCGCAAAATGCAATTAAAACGCATACTTGATATAGCTACCGGAAAAATAGTGAAAGCAGACGATTGGAACGAGAAAAAAAAGCAAGATTGGGAACTTTCGGATGCAAAAACACAAAAAACGATCATACTTTCAAGTGAGAAAAACCGCAAATGCATCTCCTGCATTGTAAAACCTCAATGGAAATGTTCAAGAAATTAACGGCCATATATGGAAAAGATACGGAACAAATGAAATGTACATTACTGCAAGAATTCTTTAACTGTACTTTCGAAAAAGGGAGCGATATTTCGACTCACGTGAATACTCTTGAAAATTTAGCTTATCGATTAAATTCATTGAATCAAACAATAGACGATACAATGTTAATAACAAAAATATTAGCTACTCTTCCTGTTCAGTACAAACACTTCGCTAGCGCGTGGGATTCGACGCCATTGGCCGAAAGGACCTTGACGAATTTAATAACAAGGTTACAGCTAGAAGAAAACAGAAACAAACAAGATGACGATTCGTTCGACAATGTTGCCTTTAAAGCTTTTGTTAGAAGGTGTTTCAAATGCAATGGTTTTAACCATTTGGCTAAATATTGCAAGTCAACAGAACGTAATCTCAAGGAAAGAGGAAATAAGGAGAAATTTTTCGAAGCGGCGAGCGACCGATCATCACAAAGATGCGAAATCTGTAAAAAATCTAATCACTTGGAGAGAGACTGTTATTTTAGAAAGAATAAAAATGCATCAACTGCTAGACGTACTTCAGACAAGGTATGAATCTTCGCTAGTAAAAATAATGATAGTGGAAATAAATGGGTAGTTGACTTGGGTGGATCGAATCACATGACTAATAACATTAATTTTCTAAGCGATGTGAAAACTGTAGAGTCCGAAATATCTACTGCTAAAAAGTCGGTAACTATGAAGGCCAAAGCAACAGGGCAAGTCATAACCGAAAATTGCACACTAAATAATGTAATACTGATTCCAGAACTCACGAAAAATTTATTGTCAGTAAATGTTATAACTCAGAACAACGGAAAGGTCGTTGTTCGGCGTCGACCGACGGTCGGAGGCGCCTGACGCTGGAACCGCTCAGAAGTGAGCGCGCGAGGAAGGCAATGAAAGGATCGTGAGAATGAGGGAGAATAACCGATTTGGTTTCACAATGCACTTTATTTGAAATGTCGATATTAGTCGCCGACGGATCGAGAGACGGAAATCTTGCTCGTTGCGAGAATCTGCCTTGGAGCGCGACGGAGATCTTGTGCGACACCTTGTCGAATGGCCGCTTTACCGCGGACGGAGATCTTCGACGCGGTCGTCGGATATCTTGACGCGGGCAGACGCAACGAAACGCGACGCGAAAAAAAAAGAAAATTGTCGACGGCGACTCTGAATAATCTGGATACGGAATCAGACGTAATTAACGCGCAATGGTTGTCGCTATCAAAGACAATATAACTGGCCAACAATGTTTAGTATTTGAAGAACTGAGCGAACAGAAAGAGACCCGCGCTCCGCCAAGGGAGGGCCTTTAAATATTCTCCGAAACGGCAGGCGGGGTCGTATGCTATTGGTCCCGGATCGATCGCAATGATTCGGTAAGACGTAACGTTCGAGATTCAAATCATGGGGATTTGCCGGTGATGAGCGCTTACAAACACCGCGCGGCCTTGCGTAACGGTAACGAGCGATCGCGACGCGACTCTAAACATAGCTGAAAAACGGATGACAACTATCGCTCGTCGGTTGGCGTAACGACCGACAAATCCCATAATTCGAATACTGAACAGTCGTGTTCACTAAGGACAAAGTAGAAATCTCAAAAAATAATATAACGGTACTTGAAGGATCTCGAGGACAGAATGGACTATATGCCATCGATTTCAACAAAACAAACAAAACTACAAGTTTGTTAACATTGCAAAACGAGACCTTAATATGGCATCGAAAACTTGGGCATTTGAGCTGGGCAAACATGAAGAAATTAGAAAAATTAAGTGAAGGTATGAACTCAATGTCTATATCTACTAATAATTTAGAAACATGTGACATCTGCATCAGAGCAAAACAAACGAGAAAACCGTTTAATACGGATAGAAACAGAGCCTCAAAGCCATTGGAAATCATACATTCCGATGTGTGTGGACCGATAGAACCACCCATCTGGGACGGGATGAGATATTTCGTAACAATTCTCGATGAATTCACGCACTTCACAGCTGTATTTCCCATCAAAGGAAAATTCGAGGTAACAGAAACAATTAAACAATATCTAACTCAATGTAAAACAAAATGGGGAAAACAAGTAACGAAGCTGAGGTGTGACAACAGTAGAGAATTTGCAAACAAAGACTTAGAGCAATAGTGTAAAAACAATGGAACTGTATTAGATTTCACGATACCTTATTCTCCGCAGCTAAACGGCAAAGCCGAAAGGCTGAACCGGACAATTATGGAAAATCAAGGGCTCTTTTGCTAGATTCCAGATTGAACAAAGAAATGTGGGAGAAGCTGTACGAACAGCAGCTTATTTGTTGAACAGAAGTCCTACCACCACTAGTGATAAAACGCCAGCGGAAAATTGGCTTGGAAAAATTCCTAACCTGGATAATTTACAAATCTTCGGATGTAACGCCTATGCAAAAAGCTTGGACGACTAAAAAAACTAGATGAAAGAAGTACTAAATATGTTATGGTTGGCTACTCCACTTGCGGATATCGCTTATGGGACGAGCAGAAAAGAAACATAACACTTGCACGAGATGTAATCTTTAACAATGAGCGTAAAGAAGAAAAAAACAATGAAAGTAAAATATCAAAAGCCATGATTAGAATGGAATACAGTGAAACAGACGAACATCAAACAGAGGAGACAGAAGACAACCAAGAAGAAGATACACAATCAGAAGAGACAGACAGATCAGAAAACACGGAAGAAATCGAAACATCTGCAAATGAGGATGAAGATATACAAAATATTGATCAAGATCTACAAGAAATGCCAAGAAGTGAAAGACAAAGAAATCTACCAAAAAGACTTAGAGAGTACTATGTACATCTAACGTACAAGGAGGCTATCTATGGAGAAGATGCAGAAAACTGGAAAGCAGCAATCGAAGAGGAAAAGGCATCTCTGAAAAAAAATAAAACGTGGATCGAGGTAGATCCTAATAACATATCCGAAAAAAAGATTTTAAGTGCAAGATGGATATTCAAAATAAAGGACGATGGAAGACACAGGGCACGTTTAGTAGTCAGAGGATGTGAACAACAAAAAGGAGTTGACTTCAACGAAACCTATAGTCCTGTACTTCACGCGAATCTTTTTAGACTGTTAATTGCCTTATCTGTTTTAGGAAATTACCAAATTGTGAAATTTGATGTAAAAACTGCGTTCCTGTATGGACACTTAGATGAGGAAGTCTATATAAAGTTACCAGAAGGATTCGGAAATACAAACAACCCAGACAGCACACCGGCTCGATTTGGGCCTGCTTTTTATGCGCGCCATGGCCCGGAAATAGCCAGGCATGGGCTCGAGCCCACAGCCTGCCGGCCGTGCCAGATTTCAGCCAGATTTCAGCCCATTTACAAGATTGCAAGGGTGCGGCATTTGCGTTCTCATTTCGTGATAATACAAACATGGGTTTTTTCAGTAGTCAAAAACGCCAGATAAAGATCAATCTAGGCAGCAAACGCCCTCAAAAGTCTTATTTAAGACAGATTTAATAACAGTAAAGTGGGTTCTGTTTCCTGCTAAAGATGGTGTAGGTTCTGTTCCATGCTAAAGATGATGTAGGAGCTGTTCCAGGCTAAACATGATGTGGAGAGAGAAGATGTCGCGAGAAAAGTTGGGCTCAATCGAAGCACTGATTGGCCACATTAGTGTGACCGTGCTGCCCTCTTAAACTCTGGCTGAAATCTGGCACGGCCGGCAGGCTGTGGGCTCGAGCCCATACCTGACTATTTCCGGGCCATTGCGCGCATAAAAAGCAGGCACGGATCCAACGGAATCAGCCTCGAGCCGATCCAAGCATTGTGTTAGATAGTAACCTGTAGGTCACGGGCCTCGGGACGTTTGGGCCGGTAGTGGGCTCGGGCAGGCTGTGCTGTCTGGGAAAATCTGTAAGTTGCAAAAGGCTTCGTACGGATTGAAACAAGCTCCAATTAATTGGAATCAACGTTTCAAATCGTTTGTAAAACAAAACGGGCTAGATTCTATTCCTTCGGATCGATGTATTTTCAAAACAAAGGAAGGTCATTTGATATTGGCAATGTACGTAGACGACGGAATAATATTAAGTAAAAATACTAAAGACTTGAATCAAATTAAAGAAAAACTGTCAAAAGAATTTGAGGTAAAATTTTTTGGTTCTTTCGATAATTTCTTAGGTGTTCATATAACTAGAGATAATACTTCATTAACATTAGATCAAAGCAAATTTGTTAAAAAAATATTAACAGAATACGGAATGGAAAATTCAAAGGCTGTTTCCACTCCTATAGTAAGTATTCATACGAATACTAATTTAGATATTGAAACATTAGATATTCGTTATACTTATAGAGAATTAGTTGGTAATTTACAATACCTAACGTCGAAAACTCGACCGGACATCGCGTTCGCTGTTAACTATGTAAGCAGATTTGTAGAAAAACCAACAAACCTAGAAATAAGTAATATAAAACGAATTCTCAGATATTTACAGGGAACTAAAAACATTGGCATTCAGTTTTCTAAACAAAACGCCGAACGAGAAGATGAATTAATTGGCTATAGCGATTCGGACTTTGCTGGTGACGTATCCACAAGAAAGAGTACTACTGGCTTTGTCATATTTTATGGAAATGGACCTATTAGCTGGTGCTCCCATAAACAATCTATTGTTGCACTGTCAACCACCGAATCCGAATACATCGCTGCAGCTGAATGTTGTAGCGAACTTACATATCTAAAAACAGTGTTAGAAACTCTAACTAAGTCAAAGGTAAAAGTTACACTATTAATAGACAATCAGAGCGCTTTGAACCTAATCAAAAACGGAATACTTCATAAGAGAAGCAAGCACATCGATGTACGATTTCATTTTATCAGCGAAAAATATAATAAGGGATTATTGACATAGAATATTGTCCATCTGACAAACAGTTAGCTGATCTCTTAACTAAACATTTAGGTAATGTAAAATTTAATGAATTTAAGAATAAGTTACAATATACTATGTAAATACTAAATACAAACATTAACAAACAGCGCTCATGAATTAATTAAGTGTATTACTCAGTTTGATTTATCGTTCTTATAACTATGTTAAATGTAAGACAAGGCAGTTCAATAATATTTTTTAGTTTCAAAAGGAAATAATATTCAATTTAGGTGTTGAGTATAGTAATTCAAAATTAATAAATTTCTTCGACAAACTTACCATTAAGAGGAAGTGTTGATTGTAATAACGGCAAGTCTGTCGATAATATAGATCAGAACAGTTATTATATGTACCGATCGCTTACACTGACACCTATTGTTTACAATTGCGTATTGCGTATACTCTGACCGAGTACAGCTCGTTAGAAGTCTCTGTACGACCAGACAACAAGGAAGTCCTGTCCACGTGTGTTATAATAAAGCTCTTTATAAAACCAATCTATACTTTCCGATACTGCTCATCTCTGCTAATATTCTACTGTTATCAACAATAGAATTACAACAAAGGAAAACGTTGTTTAGAATGTGTTGCTGCATAACATATTTAAATTTGATCAAAATCGGAGTACGCAGTGCTTTTGTAAATAATTACCAAATTTGCCACCAAAGAACCAAACGCAATTACATAAAAAAATTTTTTCTTAATTTTTTTTTAGATTTAAAAAAAAATTCTTTTTTAACTGATGCTAATGTTACCGCTTGGAATAATCGAAAGTTATTCCAATGCAAGAGTGAATTTATCATCTCTATTCCCAAGAATACATTTTGGGAGAATATCGATGAAAGTACAAAAAAGAAAACGATGTTAGCGATGTTGGCGAAGGAGTAACGAATCGGGAAGTTCTTTGTGTGACTCTTGGAGAGTCACACACCAAATAAAAAACATTAATAGCAGTAGGCCCTACTAGCCATGTGTATCACTAACCCTCTCGCAAGAGCAGTCCTACCCGCGAGCTCGCGTCGCGAGCGAGCAAAAACAACCCTACTCGCGAGCGAGCATCAATAGCCCTGTAGTTAATGAATTACATGGAGTGCTATATTATTTAAACTTGGCCGTTACTTTTTAAACCAATGGCCACACAAGGTGTTAGGTAGAAGCCAAGTTTGAATAATTTAGCACTCCATGTAATTCATTAAAAATTAAATAGCGTTCTTTTAAACTAATTTTTACAAACGCTTTTTTCAGTATTGCAAGAGGTATTTCTAAGCTAACGAACTAGGCCGTATTTTGTTCGATCTCACAACATTTTACGGCCATAAGAACTTGGCTCCTGTTTACAGAATGTTTTTGTTCGGATTTTATCACTTTTTGTGGAAGTATCATCAATTATCAAGTTTATGGTTATTGTAAAAGTTTATACTCTTATCCCTGATTCATTAAATCCTAAACATTTCTTGTCGTTTTTGATATATATTGCAAAGAATAAAATGCTGCAACGATAAGATTTTTCGTTTAAGACCTTATTTTTTTTTATGAAATTTCGCATTCATTATGAAAGAACCGATGCACTAATAATATGCATACAGTAATTCTTCGATCGGAGTCCCAACACCCGTGTTTTGAACGGACTTGGGTAGCGTAGAGAGGCTATTTTTTTATGACTCCGTCGACCACGCCGAGACTTCAAACGACGAGCCGAACATAGAGAAGGACAGAATGAAATCGGATCGCGTGGCCGAAGCGTGTCGCTGTCGCCGGCACGGTTTAAAGGCCCGTGCGTCATTACAATGTAACACCAAAATCTTAACTTCTTTATTTTCTATGATATCATGAGGGGACTTTAACTAGCTTATTCCTGACGTTTTTCTGATTAAAATGGTACCAAAAACGATATAATTGGGCCAATATTTAGTGGTTTAATCGACGATGAAAGTTTCGAACGCAACGAAGATCAGCAACAACGCGGGCCTTTGAACTGTGCCGACGGCGGCTACTGTTCTCTTTCTTTCCAATACGCTCTTTTTTTTTGTTATTTAACGTCGCTTTTTGAACTCCTTTTCGGAATTATTTCACGACGGGACCTACAGTTTTTATAAGGTGGGTTCCGAACCACCACCTTGGGCACCACAGTCTACAGAGTACATGGAGTATTCCAGAGGTGCCGGCGTCGGGGAACGAACCCGCGATCACGGAGTCCGTAGGCGCGCGTTCTACCCACTGAGCCACTGCGTGCCCCCCAATACGCTCTTCTTCGTTGCGTTCGAAACTTTCATCGTCGATTGAACCACTAAATATTGGCCCAATTATATAGTTTTTGGTACCATTTTAGTCAGAGAAACGCCAGGAATAAGCTGGTTAAAGTCCCATAAACCGATCATCAAAATTAAGAAGTTTGAGACTTCGATTCAGTTGAGTCAATGTGTGGTGTTCACACCGATATACCCGAGCCGAGATCAAACATCGTCGCCCTACGGCGCGGCGCAGCGTTGGCCGGCAGTGAAGTGAGTAGGCACTGGACTACGGTTAGATAGGCGACCCAGGACTCCGATTGAAGAATTACTGTACTAATAATTTATCTGTATCTATATCTATGTTCAGGAACCCGGGACTATTGGAAGTTTGGGAGTGGGCTGTATGGAAAGGTATTTTGTAGGATCGGGTTTAAACACCGACGGGAGGTCGAAAAGGGAAATCGTAGGGCAATTGTGAGCGACGTGAAATTGGAATAAGGACAATCAGAAACAACGGTGTGTTGATCCGGCAAACCTTCGTTTATTGCAACAATCGCGAAACGAAACTGGATGCAATCACGACGTATTGGCACGAGCGACGGTAAACGAAACAAGATAGGATGACCGGCAACGTAATGATTGCGTACAAAGAATAATGGGCGCGATTGCGTAACGTATAGATCGGTTGAGCGTTCGAAAGATTCTCTCCGACGAGGTAAAACGAGCGATTAACGGTGGTTCTCGGTAATCACGTGATCATGCTTCACGAGCGCGATACCGGGAATCGCCAAAAACACGGGCGTCGCGTACAGCGGATTGGCAGGAGCGCGACTCCTGGGTACGGTTAACGCGGGGAGCTATTGAGGACCGTATCGCTCGACTTCTACATCTTAAAACTAACTTATTCTAAGCTGATTCCTAAACAATCTAATAAGCAATTTTTACTTCTGTCGCGCGTGATTTTCCACGCGCAAGGTATTTTTGTGGTTGGGCATACCCTATATGCTTTCGGTTGAGCCTAATTTTTTTTTTTTTGAAAAATCAAAAGACCACATACGTCATGTGGTTGGGCATACCTCATATGCTTTCCGGTTGAGTCTTTTGAAAATTTCATTATTTTTGCGGTAGGATGCACCGTTCCCGAGATACAGCCATTTTCTATATGTTCTATCCTACGTACCTATTTCGTAATGTTTTTTTGCAATACCACCCCTTTAAGGTGTAAAATTTCAAACTTTGACAATTATTCCTTTGAGTGTTTGTTATGGTGGACCTGTGTACCAAATTTCAAGCTTGTAGGTCAATGGGAAGTACCCAAAAGGTTTTGATGATCGTCAGTCAGTCAGTCAGTCAGTCAGTGACAAATTTAGCGATTTTTGAAGTCCTATATCTCGGCACCTACTAATGTTGGAAGATTAATGTTTTGTCAATATTGAGACATGATAGCATTTAACAAGTGTACGAAATTACATCTCTCCATCTGCCTACAGTGCCGAGTTATAAGCCTCTAAAAAACACCTAAGTTGTTTCGTGTAAAAGGAGGTAGTGCCAGAACTTGGCTGGTGCACTACCGTGCACCCAGATATTACCGCCGTTGCGATATAATTTATTAAACAGTATCGTTGATGACATTTTAGTTCTAAGAGCAAATGGCGAAGATGTAAATATACATGTAACACAATAAAGAACACACTCATTACCACATGCTTTGTATGGCGACGTTGTCCCTTTTTCGCACGGTTATCTGGCCGACGAAAACGGTCAAGTCCGGGATTTCATAAGCGCTGACACCGGGCCCTATGCGGCCATGTAAGCACGGTCCTACCGGCACAAGGTGATTTCACGAAGATGCTCTTCCAAAACACGATACTCTAGTTAGGTCGCCAGGTACCGAAAAATACCACACTAATCACGACCAAATGCCCATGCTCGGTCAGGCCGAGCTCACACATTCCCCTCTTTTTTACCACGTTTTTATTAGCTCGCTTTCTTGTTTGTTTGTTTGTTTGTCTGTTTGTTCGGTGGCAAATTTTGCAATTGATTTTAAACTAAATTCCTGATGAGCTAGAGACTTGAAATCGGTTACATGGCTCAGAACTGGATGAGAATGCATTATTCAAAAAAAAAAATTTTTAAAAGTATCCGTTTCGGAGATATAACAATTAAATATTTACCTGTTCACCCCCCCCCCCCGCGGAACCTACGTCATCGCGTTCAGCGATCGCCACGCCGCGCACCGCGCGACAGCGCTCCCTACTCCACTACCCGTTCCCTCTCTGTCTCATCCCCACTTCACTGACGCGCTTCGCACCGAAGGAGCTCAGTGTGCGTTCGAGCTCCGTGCGGTGTTTGCAAAGTTACTACGTATTATTAGTATACTATAATGTTTGTTTACCAAGCGAAAGAACAGTTACACCGAAATTCTCCGTCGAACCTTTATCTTTGACATTTCACCAGGGCGTTCGTTTTCGATATGACGCGTCGCAATACCGTCTGAAATTTACTACGTGTCTCTGTTATAATCTCATCAAAATGTTCAAAATCGATTGTAAAATTTCACACATACAAGACTAAATAGCAGAAAATAATTATTTAAATAAAAATAAATTTTTTAAAAATACCACGTTTTTAAAACGCACTAAAAAGTATAAAATAAAATTTTTAAAAACGCCACGTTTAAAAAACGGACTAAAAAGTATAAAATAATTTTTTCTAGCCCCATACACATTCCTAACCCCTTAAAATTTGTGATTGTGAATTTTTAATAGCTAAGAAAATACTTGTAAGATTTAAATCGAAAGGAGCGATTTCGGCCTCGTTATTAAGTTATTAACAGTTAAAAATCTGCAGAAAAAGCGGCAACTTTTCAACAGCGGTGCACGTTGCGTACGTCACACAGGCGCGCGACAGTCTCGTATCAAGTGACAAACGCATGCATACCTTGGTTCTCATTTAGGATCCCAGCGAGGTGAAAATGTTTAAAAAATCGTTGGACGACATTGAACGTACCTACTCGTTAAAATCCACAAGGGCATTTCTAATATCCGCCCTATGGAATTATCGAGTATAAGGGGTCAATGCACTTTCACTTTCAAATTCTTCTCACACATATCCACAAATCCTTATCCTGCACTATAATTGTTCATAACACCGTACTTAATATACTGAAATAAACGCTCTAGCACTATTTACAATATCATACACACGCACTACGAGTTTACAGAGAGTACAAGTTTACTGAGGGGAATGAGGAGAATGTAAAGAACTGGTAATCCTTTAATGTTGAAACACTGAACTTTATTGAAC
Organism: Lasioglossum pauxillum; assembly: GCA_933228785.1. Classification (NCBI taxonomy): domain Eukaryota; kingdom Metazoa; phylum Arthropoda; class Insecta; order Hymenoptera; family Halictidae; genus Lasioglossum; species Lasioglossum pauxillum. Next base: position 24,346,490 of record OW121703.1, on the reverse strand, counting down.
TTGATCTACGTCGCGAGACTCGCTCACAGACGGAACGGACATCTTGAAGTCGAGTGTGATTTCTGCGAACGGAAATCTTCGACGTGTGCGAGAAGAATCGTTCGTAGAAGCTAGCATCTGTATGCATACTGATTCAAGACAACTGATGAGGTCGATGCCAGATCGATAAAACAAATGAAGATCTACAGCAAACTATCGCCCAAACATCGCGCGTTGCTACACCAATACATTGTCTATCCTATTTTCACGAATTTCGCTATTCTTTCTCATTCTGTCTGTGTCTGCGAATATCTCATGTGTGTGCCATTGAACACATCAGCTGTCTTGAATCAGTGTGCATACGAATGCTAGCTTGTACGGACGATTCTTCTCGCACGCGTCGAAGATTTCCGTTCGCAGAAATCACACTCGACCTCAAGATGTCCGTTCCGTCTGTGAGCGAGTCTCGCGACGTAGATCAAGTTCAATAAAGTGCAGTGTTTCAATATTAAAGGATTACCAGTTCTTTACATTCTCCTCATTCCCCTCAGTAAACTTGTACTCTCTGTAAACTCGTAGTGCGTGTGGATGATATTGTAAATAGTGCTAGAGCGTTTATTTCAGTATATTAAGTACGGTGTTATGAACAATTATAGTGCAGGATAAGGTTTTGTGGATATGTGTGAGAAGAATTTAAAAGTAAAAGTGCATTGACCCCTCATACTCGATAATTCCATAGGGCGGATATTAGAAATGCCCTTGTGGATTTTAACGAGTAGGTACGTTCAATGTCGTCCAACGATTTTTTAAACATTTTCACCTCGCTGGGATCCTAAATGAGAACCAAGGTATGCATGCGTTTGTCACTTGATACGAGACTGTCGCGCGCCTGTGTGACGTACGCAACGTGCACCGCTGTTGAAAAGTTGCCGCTTTTTAGGCAGATTTTTAACTGTTAATAACTTAATAACGAGGCCGAAATCGCAATTTTTTTATTCTTCATTTTCGTCTTATATTATCGTCGAGAACCACTCCTTAAATTTTCTCCCACCTGTAGGTAAACACCCTGTATATTTCTATCTGTATACGTGGTGTCCCAAAATTCGTAAACTTCCCGAAAGGGGGTGGTTCCTGAGACGATTTCAAGCGACATTTTCGTTTGCACCAATGTTATCTGCGGCTTTGTTTAAGAGTTATTAATGAAAAACATGGACCAATCAGAGCACGACCTAGACGCGAGTTGGCACAGTCTGCCCGGCGCGCCAACTGTCTATTGGCCGACTGTGGCAACACGCGTCTAGGTCGCGCTCTGATTGGTCCGTGTTTTTCGTTAATAACTCCTAAACAAAGCTGCGGATAACATTGGTGCAAAGGTAAATGTCGCTTGAAATGGTCTCAGGAACCACCCCCTTTCGGGAAGTTCACGAATTTCGGGACACCTTGTATTTGTCAAGCCACAATAGCCGAGATGAACAACTTGGAACTGATGAATTCTAGAATCTGTTATAGCTCCAACTTTGATTTTGGAATTTCAACTTTACATGCATGGATTAGAGATGCCTAGAATGCTCCATATATCGTACAATTTATCATTCAAAAACTGGGCTGCGAGTACCGATGATCTAAAAAAACAACGGAAGGAAAGAAAAGAACAAATTCAAAAAGAATTTAAAGAAAACATAGGTTTGTACGTCGATCATGTGAAGCAAGGATGGGGTTCATCCAACGATGGCAATACTGCTCGTAGATTTTTTTCTAATACACAGTTATCATCACAAACAACTGGAATTGATGAAAAATTAATTAAAAAATTCTATATCATATTACAGGCATTTATTTTTTAAAAAACATATTTTTAATGCAGAATACTGCAAATTATTTTATAATTTATTACGAATGATAATATTGACTTGTAATAAATTAATGTAATATTACTTTAGAAAATTCATATTTTATTGCAGGTAATTTCATGAGTACATCAAATAGACATGGAAAAATTTCGACAGTACACGCAAGAAACGGCAAAATACTATGTACAAAAGTATAGGTGGTACTATATGCCACCATCTGTACATCAGTTATTAATGCAAAGAGCAGATATAATTCAACAGGCGTTAGTACCTATAGGACAACTTTTCGAAGAGGCTTTTGAAGCACGCCACAAAGATTTTAAACAATTTACAACGAGGAACACTAGAAAATTTTCAATAATTGAAACAAACACAGATATATTACATCCCCACCTTCTGACTTCAGATCCGTACTGTGACGTTGCAAATTTTGCGACGTCACTTCTCCGTTATTTTCGGTTACAATTGTAACATAAGAAGGACCGTGCCGCCCTCTTACGAGACACGACACAAAATCACAGGATTCGAGAGCGCTCCCCGAAGAAATTCCGTACTTACCGGGGATCGATTATTGACATCTGTCGTACGTGCCGAGAACGGTCAGTTTACAGGGCCGTGTTGCGGACACGAGAAAAGTACCCTGACCGACCGAAATTTCCCAAGGAAGCGACACAGCACTGGACGAACCCAGAGAGAAGAACTGGCCAATATTACGGAAGCCCCGTGCACGGGCAATGACGGCTTGGACCGAAAGCAGACGGGTAATCAACCCGGAGGCGTCGAAGGGACAGGAGTTCGAAACGAACATCTGGTCATCTCGACCCTTCGTGGTCCCGACGTTGCCTCATCACGATGAGCTCCACAATTCCGTATTTGCGTTATGGTCTGGGGCACAAGGACCCGCGTAGGGACGATCCTGGTAGCTAGGATGTCGCGCGCTAGTCACGCGCCAATCAGGGAAATTCGGCTACGAGTCGAGAGGGGGAACAAGAATTGAGCCGTCGCGCTGTCGAAAATCGATAGATCACTGTCGCGCTGGCTCACGCAGCGATCACATGTGTTCACTAGATCATTACGAACGAATAAAGGTCGTCGCACACTAGAACGCCCCGCCGCCTAACCTGCACCGCTCAACCGCTTCGAGTTGACGTCAGGTTGGTGCGTTTTGCCGCACATTAGTACGCCCCAGCACCGCGCCGCACCGGCATGTAGTAAATTTCAGGTATATTTCGGTTTGGCATATCGATAACAAACGCAAGTGATTGCGAGAACGAACAGCGAGCGTTCAGACCGTTTACCTCAACGTACGAAAATTCAAACGAACTAAATAGATCTAGAACCTTCGGTCGAGATTCTACAGAATCTTTTGCTGTAAAGAACAATTAAACATCTTTTATAATAACAGCACAATATTTGTTTGAAGTTGAAAAATATGGGAACTGTACCCTCAGATTTTGGTGTATTTATCCATGCAACTGCGTAATGAACACGAGATGGCGTTGCTTTCTATTTCCATATTCTATTCAGCTCGCCGCGAATGCCGTTACCTGCCCTAGCAGGTCGCACTAATATTAGTGCCACCGATGTGAATACCTCGTCTGTGTCAGTTTTGCTATGATTTCACGTTGACAGCAGTGCAGCAGTGAAATGTTGCACCATGTAGCAGCATTGATTGACATCCTCCTGACTAGGCGCCATCTCGTCTAAACTAAGTGAACTAAAATTGGCTCTAGACGGGCTCTGCATCAGAGAGGACCTCTGTCTTCATGAACGTAATATGGGGAAATCTCTGCTATGTGAATAAAATGACGCGCCTCGGTTTTTTGTCCTTATACGAGCATATTTTGAGCTGCACAAATATTCGTTTGATAGAGGAAGGTTTATCGTGGCGCGCTCTGCTCATCACATCAGTCAAAAAAGTCTCCTCTATAGAATGAGCCCACACCCAGCCCAAAATCTGCTCAAATAAGGACAAAAAACCGAGGCGCGCAAGCCCATGTTTCGACCTAAAATCTAGTAAGATTCTAGTTCCCTTCTAGTCACTTCAATAGGGTACAGTTCTCCCTTAAAATTCATGTTTCTTTCTTATAATATTTCTACATATGAATATATAGAATACATCCATAAACATGATTTCGACTTGGACCTAATCTGAACCTCGCATGCTTAGTAGTCCAAAAAAAATTCTGTCCTCGGCAATGTATTCTATACTAATTTAGAATATCAGAAAATGGATTTCAATGGGGGGTTTTTTGTATGTGTTAGGAATGGTTCGCTTCGCGGCTAGTTACCGACGCGTTCGGCGATCCTCGGCGGTGATCGACGGTGTTCGGCGCGCGTCTAGTAGTAACAGGCCTGCTCGATACAGGCCTGCTCGATACAGGTCTGTTACACCCCCCTCCCCCTTCGGGACAGCGAAACGTGCGAGAGCGAGGCGCTGTTTATTAAAGAAAAGAAAACTGGAACGTGGGCTTACACTCTGCTTCTTACAACTAAAACATATACCGGTCTTATACTAGGGCTAGGTAACGAGTATGACGGCACTGGGATAGACAAAACAATGATATTATATTTCGTACGCTCGTACGCTATTTGTACACGTGTACCTTCACTGCATCACAATAATACTGTTAGTACCAATAATACTGGAGCCGCCCCAGCGCGGGGATCGGCAATCAGTCTCATGTTACGCTCTTTTTTTTCGCGCGTATATAATAAATAACAAAACAAGAGCTGGTCCGTGTCGTGATCGGTCGGCGCGGGTTCGTTGATTCGTGTCGCGTCTTATCTTAGCGCGGCGCACGCCTCAAAAAAAAAATAAAAATGCGCGGATATAACAAGTAACAAAACAAAAGATGGCCCGTGTCGTGATCAGTCGGCGCGGGTTCGGTGACTCGTGTCGCGTCTTATTTTCGCGCGGCGCTCGCTTCAGAAAAAAATAAAAATGCGCGGATATAACAAACCTACGTACTACCTTATTATCTATCTTATATACTAATGGCAACTACTTACATACTATCTTAGAAACTACCTTATGTACTAATGCCCTCCTCCGGCGCGGGGTGGGGGAGACCGCGGCGCGCGAGTCCCTTGTTCCGGTCCTGGACACGGCGGCACCGCTGCATTCCGGCTCTTACACCGGCGGAGGCGCCCACTCCGATCGAAGAGGAGCATCCATCGCTCCTCTCCGAGGGATGGGATCACTGGTCGGCCCTCGTTCCCGGGCTGTTCATCCGCCGGGGTTTCTGGCGCCTGGACGGGTCGTGCTGGCGTGGCTGCTTCCTGGCGGCTCCTCCTGGTCGTCGTCTCTGCCGGGGCCGCTGGTGGTGGCAGGCCGGTCATCCGGCGGACCGCATAGACCGGCCATGCTAAATGATTGGGCCGGTAGAGTTGACGGGTGGCCTTCCTCGTATACCGCTCCTGTGAGGTCCGTGGTGACAGCGATAGACCCTCCAGGTCCCGCCAGATGGGCACCGGCAGGTCAAGCGGCCTCAGCGATGCTAGCCGGCGCGGGTCGACCGGTGCGGCGGTGTTCGGGCCGGCCTTCGATGGGCCAGGCTCGAAGCCCTCGGGTGCTGGCGTCGCTGACGCCTTCTGTCTGCTCGTTCGCCCTTTTCCGGGTGCCGTGGTGGTCTCGGGGGCCCGGGCGGTGACTCGTCCTGGTTGACGGCGGTGGGACGGTGGATGGGCCTCTCGGGGTAGTCGGTCCCTCCTTGGCGACGTCCTCTCCTTCCTCGTCGTGGCCTTCCGTAACGGTCGGTGTGCCTTGGTAGGCGCTCCCAGCGGCACGTCGTCCCACCACTGCATCGGTTCCGGGGATCTTGTGCGCCCCACGGACAACGAGCGGCCGAGGCGGGCGCGGTGTCCGTCGATTGTTGTCGGCGGAATCGTGAGCGTGGTCGACGTACTGGCGCCCGACCCTGACCGTGGTCGCATGCTGGTTGCGGCCAGCACCTCGGGTAGCCATGTAACCGCCCTTATACGCCGTATCGTCGGTCTTGTTCCGACGCCCTGGGTGACGTCATGGGGGCCCTGGTCGGCACCTGGTAGGCGGGAGGTGGCTAGCCGACGCGGCCTCGTCGGCTTGCGCACGGTCACTGCCATGGTCGCGTCCTCGCCTTCGCTGGTGGTCGCCGTGCTCCTGCACGTCGTTGGTACCGGAGGTGGCCCCCTCTCTGGAGCAGGCGCCGTCCCGTCCAGTGATTCCGGCTGCTCCCGGGTCTCTGACTCAGCCGGGGTCGTTGCTGCGGCCGTCGGCTGTCCGGTCGCCCAGTCTGGAATGGTCGGTGTGCGCGGCCTCTGACGTGCGACGGCCTTTTACGTGAGCTCCGCGTAAAAGTCGTCCATCGGCTCTCCCATGGTCCTGGTCCTGTTGTGCTGAAGTTGCTGCTGCAGCGATTCGGTTGTCCCTGGCTGTGTCTGCTGCCGTTGCTGCGGCCTATGACAAATATGAACAGAATACGTTACTTTCCTGGGCCGCCCACGTCTTCGTGGCCAGGGGGCAGTGGTCGGGTTGCTTGCCGGCATCCCGGTCCCTTTCGTCTCGTCCGCGTCTGAACGATCTCCACTTTCCCCGGCCTCCTCGTCGGGCCCCGTATCCGGTTTTAAATCCTAGACATGGGTATGGCGGGACCATCTTCTCTTCACGTCGCGGAGGTCAACGATAACCGGCGACACAATACGGCCAACCGTGTACGGACCGCTATATTTCGGTGCGAGTTTCGCGGCGATGCCCGCTCCCTTATTTGACAGCGTATGCTCCTTCCTCCAGACGCTGTCCCCTACGGCGGGCCTCCAGTCGCGGCGTCTGAGGTTGTAGTATTTCGCTTGTCGACCGAAGGCTTGAGCCAGGTGCAACTTGGCCAATTCCTGTGCCTCGCGGAGATTCTTCCATCGTTGCTGCGGTGGTTCGGTGGCTTGTCCGGTTACGGGTTGTCCCGGTGGTCGCAGTTCTCTTCCTTGGTTGAGGTAGGCCGGGCTGTATCCTGTTGACTCGTGCCAGGCGGTGTTAATGGCGAACCGTGCTTCGTCTAATTTTTGGTCCCATCGTTCATGATGTGCCCCGGTGTACTGGGCCAGCATTGTCTTGACGACTTTGTTGGCCCTCTCGACCGGATTACATTGGGGCGAATACGGTGGCGTGCGTCGGTGTTCAGTGCCGGCGGCCCTGAGCAGCTTCGTAAACGGCTCGCCGATAAACTTGCGTCCGTTGTCGCTGATGACAATCTGGGGAGCCCCATGTCGCAGGATTACGTCCTTCTGGATTGCTGCGGCGACGGCATCGCTGGTCGCCTTCCGAAGCGGTATGAGCTCGACCCATTTCGAGAAACGGTCGAGTGCCACGAGAAGCCATATGTGGCCTCGACGGGATCGCGACAGTGGCCCGACAAGGTCGATTGAAACCCTATGCCAAGGTTGCGTTCCTGGATTGGCATGAAGGTGTCCCGGTGGTTGTTGCGGAGGCGTCTTGTATTGCTGGCAGCTCGTACAACGACGTACGTGACGGGCGGCTTCGCGAAACATTCCTGGCCAATAATATTTCTGGGCGAGCCGGACGATCGTTTTCGCTATCCCTAGATGCCCGGCGACGGGGTCATCGTGATATTGGCGAAGGAGTGCTTCTCTTTCTTCCGAGGGCACACAGATCTTCCAAGCGTCGCTGGCTGTCGGTTCGTCGTAGTCGAGCTGGTGTAACAGATATCGATGCAGTCTTCCCTCGCGTATCTGGTAGTCGGGAACGGACCCGGGGCTTTTTCTCACTGCTTCGATCTTTTTCTGGTACCACGAATCGGTGCGCTGTTTGGTTCGGAGCAGGCTTACGCCTGGTACTGGCGGGGTTCTGGACAGCGCATCCGCGACGTGGTTCATTTTTCCTGGTCGATATTTAATATCGAAATCGTACTGCTGCAGTTCGAGGGCCCATCTCGCGAGCCGTCCCATCGGGTTGTCGATCTGCTGCAGCCAACGAAGCGTCTGGTGATCGGTGATGACGGTGAACCGGTATCCGTCGATGTAAGGTTTCATCTTTCATCTTTCTCCGTCGCACTGTAATTCCTTTCGGTCGCGCTGAGCGTGTGGCTCGCGTAGGCGATGACTCGCTCGTCGTCTTCGGGGCCCTGGGTCAGTAAAATTCCCAGTCCGTGGCCACTGGCGTCTGTTTGGAGCGTGAATTTCTCCTGGAAGTTTGGGCACGCCAGTATCGGTGCGGCGACGAGTTTCTCTTTCATTGCCTGGAACGCCTCTTCTTCGACCTCGGTCCACTTCCATTTCGCGTTCTTTCGCGTGAGCCGTGTCAGCGGTTCCATCAATTCGGCGAAGTTTGGCACGAAACGATGGTACCACGAGGCCATCCCGTGGAATCTTCGTACGTCCCGGATGTTCTTCGGCGTCGCAATTCTGGCGATGGCGCTCGTTTTATCCGGGTCGGTGCGTATCCCGTGTTGATCGACCACGTGTCCGAGATACCGAAGGCTGTCCACGCAAAATCGGCACTTTTCCGGATTCAATCGGAGGCCTGCGGCTCGTAGGCGTTTGAACACTTCACGCAGATGCTGCTGGTGGGCCTCGAAGGTCGGGCTGACAATGATGATGTCGTCCAAATACGCAAATGCGTATGGCTCCAGTTCCGGGCCGATGATCCTATCGAGCAGTCGCTGGAACGTGGCGGGTGCTGAATATAAGCCGAATGGCATCACCGTAAATTGAAATAATCCTTTCCCTGGCACTGTGAAGGCCGTGAGGGGTCGGCTGCTGGTTTCGAGCGGTATCTGCCAGTATTCACTCTTTAGATCGAGTGTTGTGAGGAATCTGGCACCGCGTAGCTTGTCGAGCGTAGCCTGGATATGCGGCAACGGGTACGCATCTTTTTCGGATCTTTCATTCAGCTTTCTGAAGTCGACACAGAACCGAGGTTTCCCGTCCTTCTTCTTCACTACGACGACCGGCGAGCTGCAGGGGCTGCTGTAGGGCTCGATTACTCCGTCTCGGAGCATTGCCTCCACCTCGGTGTCAATTATGGTCTGCATCGCCGGGTTCCGGGGACGGTACCGCTGTTTAATCGTCGTCTCGTCTTTTAATTTAATTCGGTGTTGGACGAGATCGGTTTGCCCGGGCACGATGTCGAACAATTTCATCTCGGCGGCGATGAACTTCTTCAATCGGTCCTAGTCGACATCCCGAGGTGTGCACAGGCCTGCCGATTGTCGAGGTTCGGTGAGCTAGGCGGCCGGCTATGAAGCGACGTTGGCCGGTGGTTGTATCTGGAGCTGCAGGGCGGCGATCGATTGTATTCCCAGTAGCACTTGGGGCCCTATTCTTGGCAGCACTATGAATTATTGGTCCCATTCTGCTCCGAGGGCGATCAATGGCAGTCGGAGTATGCCATCGGGGTGGGAGTTGGACCCGTCGGCCAGGCCGATAAGTCCAGTCGGAATCAACCGGTGTTGACGGTTCGATGCCTTGCTCACGGGCCCATTCTCGCACCTCCTCGTTGACACACGATAATTGTGCTCCGGTGTCGAGGAGAGCGTCGATCTGCCGACCGAGGATGCAGATGGTCAGCAGCGGGCGAGGCGTGTACTTTATTGCGAGGGCCGGCGGTCGCCCGTCGGTGGCGGGCCCCGTGGATCGTTTCCCGGAAATGGACTCACTGGCGGGTGGCTTTCGCGGGTGAGCACCCCGTCGCGGCCGCACCGATACACCCCTCGGCACTCGAATCGATTGTGGCCGCGTTGTTTGCACCGCCAACAATGTGTGATCGGGCTGTATACATCGTTCACCGGGGTTCCCCGTGATTGTTCCGATCGTTCTATTCCGTTCGGCTCACTCCTTGCTGCAGCCAGCTCTGGTGTGTAATGCTCCGGTCCGGCTTCGAAGGCGGTGCTCCGTACGGTTGTTCTTTGCGCCCGGTTTTTCCTCTCGAGGGCTCTTTCTATGCGTTGTACCTGGCGCAGCAGGTCGTCCAAGTCCGTGACGTGGTCCGGGTTGATCACTACCGCCTGTTCGGGCAGCATATTTTTGTATACGGTTTCCAGGTACTCGGAGGTGGGGATCATTGCCCGTCTCATCAGGGTGAGGAGGGCGTTCATATATTTATGAAACGGCTCTCCTGGTTTTTGCACCCGTTCTCGGGCCTCCCGTTCCCGTTGGACGCGTGTCTGGTTCGCCGCGAAGTGAGCGATGAATTTCTCTGTGAACTCCGTCCACGTCCTGATTTGATGTCGGGTATTTCTATACCACAATTGGGCCTCCCCGCGTAACAGTTCGGGGGCTCCTCGTAGGAATTCATCGTCGGCGAGGCGATATGTCTCTTGTAGTTCCGCGAGACGCTCCAAAAACGCAAACGGGTCCTTCCCGTCGCTTGTGCACCCCCACTTCCACATGCGGTCCATATTCTTAAGGGATCGTCTGGAGGAGCGACGGCAATGATGCTCGGCGCGGATGACCCGCTTGCCGCTGGTTTCGGGTCGCTCATGTTGAACAAGTCTTCGGTCTGTGCGCTGATACACTCAGCCCACCGTTGGCGGAGTTCTTCTGGGGTTCCGGTTGTCGGTAAACTCGGCGACGGAATTCCGCGATGATCCTTTCCTTGGTGATTTGTAGAGAGCCCGGCGGCATGTCCTGTCGCGTCTTTCAATCAGACCGCGCGATCGAGGTACCGCGATTCGCCGCGAGACACTAGGTGTCGCGGAACTGTCACTGACTGCCCGGTTCACTGGTTCTGGTCCGGTCGCGGTTCGATGTCACCGGGTGTCACTAGATGTCGCGGAACTGTCACTGAATGCCCGGTCACTGGATCTGGTCCGGTCACGGTTCGGTGTCACTAGATGTCGCGAAACTGTCACTGGGTGCCCGGTACACGTGTTCGCTACGTTTCGTCGCGAGATGGCGCGCGTGTTTCATCGTCTGTACCCGGTGAAGTGTCCGCACGTTAACCTCAATTTTCTCTTACAAATGTCCACCGATCCAGAGGTGTAGATTCACACCTAGGACGGATGACCATTACTTTTTTTACACCCTGTACTCGAGCGATTCACGAGAGGAGTTACAAAGAAAAGCTGTTGTGTTAAATCTTCCTGAACCTGTTTATCAGATTTATCCTGCAACAATTAGAAATGTATAAGAACGAGCAGTGTTCGCGCAAGCCAAGGTTTGTAAAAATTTATTTGTAAAATTGTATATTATCAAATAATATGAGAAATGATCAATTTGGGGATTTCGGACACGTTTGACCATCCAATTCGGTTGCTACACTTTTCATAAAAAATATTATAATCCAAAATTATTGTAAATTTTCATGTGCATGAATATTTTTCCGGATTGGACCACACATGGATATTCGAGTTACCCTGAAGAAGCACATCGTTCCGAAGAAGAGGTGCAGAATGTAGCAGCAAAAATTAATTTGCTGAGAAAAATATGCGTCGTCGTCCAGACTCAATTTCCTACTTCATTCATTTAATATCCCTTCTGATATTGAGTAGTTTAAATTAAAAATTATTAATATTTAAACGTTAAAATAAGTGTATAGTAGTCATACAAAAAATATAAATTGTCATTTCGGGTATGAGATTAAGTAAAATTTGCATGTGCACAAGATAAAATTCTCCATTCAAGAAACGGTATTTCGATTTGTCAGTAAAAAGGACGAGTGCTGTGAATATTTGGTACAATAGAAATTTACTTCGCTGCTGACATCTGCCACATTAGTACGAACTACCCCCACCGACGATGCTGCCCTGTAAAACGACATTCGCCAATCACATCAGTACGACGCGACGCTGCTGCCCTCTTAAACAAAGGTAGATTCAGGGTCTAGCAGCCGGTATTCTACCGTCAGCCTGCCCACGGCTACAGCCCTACGCTCACGGACGGTAGAAATAGTCACTAATGCGCGCGGAGAATCTCAGGCAGACATACAATTTTTGGTTGTCAGGGTAGCTTAGACCATATACAGGGTGGGGCAATTACTATTAGCACCTCAGATATCTTCGAAACTGTAAGTTTCACAGAAATATTTGCTGAAATAAAATTGCACAGTACGAAGGGGGCCATCCGGTGGCTATAATAGTTTTTTTGCAGGTGGAGGTACTTCGGAAATTTGAAGGTCACCTTCATTTTTTTTAATGGAATGAGGTATTTTTTAATACATCAATCGATGCAGCTGGACATTCGTTATAAAAAGGTACTAACCTATGTATGTCGGAAAGTTAGTCGGAAAGTTCAGGAGATATTTCAATTTAAATAACTCTAAAACACCATACAACATCTAAAACATCGTACTAAGACGTTACACAAGTAAATGAACGCTCACGCCTTAGTACGACAGTAATGGTGTTTTAGAGTTATTTAAAATGAAATATCTCCTGAACTACTAACTTTTCAATATGCATAGGTTAGTACTTTTTTATAACGAATGTCCAGCTGCATTGATTGATGTATTAATAAATACCTCATTCCATGTAAAAAAATGAAGGTGACCTTCAAATGACCGAAGTATCTCCACCAGCAAAAAAACTATTATCATCGCCGGATGGCCCCCTTCGTACTGTGCAATTTTATTTCAGCAAATATTTCTGTGAAACTTATAGTTCCGAAGATACCTGAGGTGCTAATAATTATTGCCCCACCCTGTATACCAGGCATGGGCAGAAATAGCACGCGTGCTAGTGATTCTCAAGGAATACCCCCACTTTTTCCGGCCGCGCGTTTCAATCCCCTTGGCAGCTATAGTTGCACCGAGCACTAGGGCCACCACGGGGAGCGAGACGCGCGGCCGAGAGAAATGGGAGTATTCCACGGGTATTCCTTGAATTCCCTAGCACGCGTGCTATTTTTGCCCATGCCTGATATATACCTGTAATAGGTTATGTTTTCAGGTTGGGCAAATAATTGACTGAATTGTTTCTCTGTAAACGAAAGTATAACATTTATTATTTTATAACTTATAACCTAAGGTTCGCTTTATCACAGATCCTACCTGTAAACGAAAGAACAACATTCAATGTCTTGTGACGTTGCAACTTTTGCGACGTCACTTCTCCGTCAATTTCGCGCACGTTTCGAAAGCGATAAAGGACCGGACCGCCCTCTAACGGAACACGACACCGAAAACACAGGTTTCGAGAGCGCTCCTCTGAGAGATCCCGACATTATCGAGGATCTTTAATGACATCTGTCGCGCGTGCCGAGAACGGCAAGTTTCAGGGCCGTAAATGGGACGCGCTGAAGGAACCACCGACCTTCCGAATTTTCACGGGAATCAGACAACGTCCCGCAGCTCAGGATACAGCGACCGGTTTGAAAGCAAATGGCCAACGTTTCGGGGGCAGAGCTTGGTTACGATGGCACCGACCCCGTGTGACTCTCTCTTAACAGGATGAGGCGGCGTCAGAGTTTTTCCGATCGTCTTTTTAGACGAGGTGGTCGTTGGAGCCTTTGTCCCTGCGGCGCCTCCGGTTGGTTCGCCGGGGGCCATCGTACCAAGCTCTGCTCCCGAAACGTTGGCCATTTGCTTTCAAACCGGTCGCTGTATCCTGAGCTGCGGGACGTTGTCTGATTCCCGTGAAAATTCGGAAGGTCGATGGTTCCTTCAGCGCGTCCCATTTACGGCCCTGAAACTTGCCGTTCTCGGCACGCGCGACAGATGTCATTAAAGATCCTCGATAATGTCGGGATCTCTCAGAGGAGCGCTCTCGAAACCTGTGTTTTCGGTGTCGTGTTCCGTTAGAGGGCGGTCCGGTCCTTTATCGCTTTCGAAACGTGCGCGAAATTGACGGAGAAGTGACGTCGCAAAAGTTGCAACGTCACAGTCTATTATTCACTCTGTCGTACTTTATAATTACACTCTTCTCTCCCATGTGTTTCTCGTCGTCACCTTGTACTTGTTGGTAACTAGCTTACCGACCGTAGTGATTACGCGGGACGGTTTGACTGGTATTGGGGAAGTCCATGTACTTCCCTCACATACCTATAGACCCGGCATAGGTATAGTATGCGTATAGGAAAACCGAGAGTGCAGCTCGGAAAAGATAAACGGACAGTGTGACGTCACAAGATAAGTCTTAAGATAATTTCAAAATGGCTGAAACGGCAGACCGACGCCGACACTACGCCATTATACACTTGCTCTGTGTGAATTTTCTGTAGTGATTCCAAATTGTTCCAGAAATCCAGAAATAGAAATTATAATTGAATGTTATTTCTTCCCTGAATGATTGTAATTAGGGATTGCAATCCCGCAAAACGGGATCCCGCAGAATCATGCGTCATTTTTTGGTCCCGCATTTCTTAAATAGGTGATGCCGAATCCTGCAAATATTGCGGGACTATGCGTCCCAAAATTTCGCGAATGACTATTTTTGAACTATTCGACCTTCAAGTGTAGAGGCTGAACGAGCTTTTTCTGCTGCAGGATATCTTTTTGTAATGACTTGAAGACTTAACTAGAAGATACAACAATTAATAGACTTTGATTTTTACGATCATATTTTCAAAGTTCTACAAATTAAAATTTGTTTTTATAATTTTAACATTTTTCAGAGTTTAATCTAATTAAAATTATATTCACAGAGAGGTCGATTACATATAGTTCGTTATAAACAATTTTTATAGTTATTTTTAAGTTCTAACCAACATTTTGGTAAAGGAAAAAATTCCTCCGATCCACCTCAGCAATTAATATATAATATCGTAGGTTCGTTATTGATATAATCATTTTTTATTTAAATATCTTCTTTTAATAATTATTAGATATAACGAATTATTATATTATATATTTTATACAATTAGACACGTATATATATTTATGTATACATTTCAATTATAGTTTATTTTCCAAAAAGTGATTTATTTACATTTAAATTTATGTAGATTTAGATTTTATATGTATTGTGACGTTGCAAAATTTGCGACGTCACTTCTCCGTTCATTTCGAGCGCATTTGAAAGCGATAAAGGACCGGACCGCCATCGAACAGGCACGACACCGAAAATACAGGATTCGAGAGCGCTCCTCTAAGAGATTCCGATATTATCGAGGATCATATAATGACATCTGTCGCTCGCGCCGAGAACGGCAAGTTTCAGGGCCGTATATGGGGCGCGCCGAAGGAACCACCGATCTTCCGAATTGTCACGGGAAAGCAACAACGTCCCGCAGCCAGGAAGCGCCCGACCGAGAGCAAATTGCCATTTTCGAGATGTGAGCTTGGTGCGAGGACACTCGGCAAACAAACCGGAGGCGACGCCAGGACAGCAGCTCTATCGACCATCACGTCCAAAGCGACTCATTACAGATCTTGACGCCGTCTCGCCCCGTCAAGGGAGAGCTGCCCCGGGGTCGGTGCCCTCGTAGCCAAGAAGAGGAAGCCCCTCCGCCGACCAAGAGAGCAATAGGCTCCTTGGTCAATTTCGTGACAGTCTGGGGCCCTAGGACGCTAGAGGGAACGCACCTGAGCCCAAGAGTTCGCGCCGTGGAAACACGCCATAGACAATTCGGAAAAGCGATCGAGTGGGGGGATCCGTGTTCGATCCGCGAGCTTGCCGAAAATCGATGGATCACTGTCGCACTGGCTATCGATCGTAGAACACGCCAAACATTCGTACTCGCGTTGCGAAAAGTAGAACGAAATGAGACGTGTCGTTCCCCGTTGAGGATATCGTGCGTTGGGACGTCGTACACCCGAGTCCGGCCTATTCCGAAGCTCTATCGGGGGCTGTAAAATACCGGAGAACGCGAGAAATCGAGAAACGGTAAGTCGCCCAGTGATCCATTTCGGTATTTCGTAGCGCGACGGCTCGACCTTCGCCGTGCGAGCACGAACGCTTCCCGTTCCGTCCTCGATAATTCGCTCGCATTCTTTCGGGACTGCTTTGAGATTTTCGGGATTATTTCGAGAGAGTTTTCTTCTTAGATTGCGTGCGAAAGAGTGTCCTAGAGGAGTCGCGTTTCGTGAGAGTAATTTCTGCGATAGTTTCGTGTATTCTCGAATCCCGTGTTTCTTGCCGCGCATCGTATCGTTTCCGTCGGCGTGCGATCGCGTAATCGTTAGCGTACGCGTTGTAGCGACTCGCATGCGGAAGTCATCGCGGCAGTCTCGTAGTTCGCCGTTCATCTGCGCCTCGCGTTTCGAAAGTTCTTGTCGAACGAAACGACGATCGAATTTCCAACGGTATCGTCGCGAGAGAAAAACGATAGGACAACCGCGCTGCGAACGACCATCTTCTCGCTATCTTTTATGAAGAGCGCGGGCTCTCGGGTCGCGGCTACGTGGCCGCAGATTTTTGTAAACTAACGACCGCTACAATAAATATCTCGAGACCATATCGTCGTCGAATCATTACGTTCCAAGTGAGATCTGTCCTGCCGAGAGGGCTGTCCTAGTTTCCCCCGTGTCCGAACCTTCTGGCCTAGTCGCGACGTCACTTTCGATCCGCGTTTCGAAGATTCGATTCTCGATCTCGGCTTCTCGGAGCTCGAGAACTATTCCGCGTTTCGTGTGGCATCCTCGAGGTGCCTGGCGCCCGAACTTTTCGCTTTTCGAAAGAACAATCGTCGAATCTTCGAATCTCGTTTTGTCTCGGGCGGACCGCGTGTACACGGCCTGCACGCGGCCTGGTCTCAGTGCCTACAAGGCCCGAAGTTAACCGGCTTCCGCGGGTCAAACCGCCCGTCGGAAAAAGGTTAACGTGACAATATATATAAATAAATATACTTTTTAGTCCGTTTTAAAAACATGGTATTTTAAAAAAATTTATTTTTATTTAAATAATTATTTTCTGCTTTTTAGTCTTGTATGTGTGAAATTTTACAATCGATTTTGAACATTTTGATGAGATTATAACACACGTAGTAAATTTCAGACGGTATTGCGACGCGTCATATCGAAAACGAACGCCCTGATGAAATGTCAAAGATAAAGGTTCGACGGAGAATTTCGTATAACTGTTCTTTCGCTTTGTAAACAAACATTATAGTATACTAATACGTAGTAACTTTGTAAACACCGCACGGAGCTCAAACGCACACTGACGCACACTGACGCACACTGAGCTCCTTCGGTGCGAAGCGGGCCAGTGGAGTGGGGATGAGTGAGAGAGGGAACGGGTAGTGGAGTAGGGAGCGCTGTCGCGCGGCGTGGCGATCGTTGAACGCGATGACGTAGTTTCGCGGGGGGGTGAACAGGTAAATATTTAATTGTTATATCTCCGAAACGGATAGACTTTTACAAAATTTTTTTTTGAATAATGCATTGTCATCCAGTTCTGAGCCATGTAACCGATTTCAAGTCTCTAGCTCATCAGGAAGTTAGTTTAAAATCAATTGCAAAATTTGCCACCAAACAAACAGACAAACAAGAAAGCGAGTTAATAAAAACGTGTTAAAAAGAGGATATCTATATCTTACTAAAATTACTAAACTCATTTTTTCCAAAAGTCGACTTATTCCACTTTCAAAAATAACCGCTCACATAATTGGAAGTGTACGATACGAAAATTTATATGTGTGTACAGGGTGTCCCAAAACTCGTGAAGAACCCGAAAGGGGGTGGTTCCTGAGACCATTCTAAGAGACATTTTCCTTTGTACAGAAGTCAAATTCGGCTTTGTTTAGGAGTTATTAACGAAAAACTCAGACCAATCAGAGCGCGTCCTGGCCCGGCGCGCCACGCCGCGCTGGCAAGCGAATGTCGGTGGTACGCCGCGACATCGCAACGAGCAAGAGTTTCTCGATAATGTGAATCCTCTCCGATTTCGATGAGCTTTGGATATGTTGTCAAGACCAGGATTCTGAACAACATTTCCTTTAGACTTTTTGGCGGTCAGAAAAACTTTACTTGTCAATTCATATGGGTGGATCTCTTTACGCGACTTACGGCAACTTTACCCGAACGAGAGAAGAAGCAGAAACTGATTGTTTTAAAAACTTACTTATTCAGCCGTAAATCCATTTGCTGCTTCGAAATGTGTGTCAATGGGTCAGTCGGTGACGAACTGCACAGGTGTCTTCAGGTATACGACAGTACCGCAATCCAAGGGGCGTACAGCCAAGTCAACGAACTGAATCAGAAATCTGCAGTTACTCGGGAGTGTCCGCTGGATACCGGAACGGAAAAATTTTCTCCTGCACATGTCGAGTTTACGAATTCCTTTTCGGCCGTGCAATTAAGTCCAAAAAGATTTCTGGTATGCGCCGCTTGATCTTTACCCGCGACGTCTGAGGCACGATGCAGGCCTTCCGAACGATAGAAAACAGGGATCCTCGTCTCCGCGGAAGGGATCGAGCCATAAATCAGAACTCTGCAGTGTCCGTGGGACACGGTAACGAAAAATTTACCAACAGTGCGATTCGACATGCGTGGAAGAAAATTTACGAGTGATTGCGAATATTGACAATTTTTATTTTGCATAAAGATACGCAGTCTATTCATTACATTTGCATGCTTAAATTGGACATTTCCTTATTTATCGACAAAGCAAAGATGGGGTTTTCATTATTCATTTTATTCAAATCACCACCTGTGTAGTTCGTTGACTTGCTGTACGCCCCTTGGATTGCGGTACTGTCGTATACCTGAAGACACCTGTGCAGTTCGTCACCGACTGACCCATTGACACACATTTCGAAGCAGCAAATGGATTTACGGCTGAATAAGTAAGTTTTTAAAACAATCAGTTTCTGCCTCTTTTCTCGTTCGGGTAAAGTTGCCGTAAGTCGGGTAAGGATGATCCGGGTGTTCATCGATTTCAATGACCTTGAAATAATGTTACAAAACTCGACGTTTTAAATATCTTTTTCCTTTGAAATGGTTGACGGTCGGCTTTAGTTTCGAATACATTAGCAGGCCGTGTCCGCTATCATGAACACCCATAATGAATTTACAAGTAAAGTTCCTCGTGATAATCTCGTAAACTAAAGCCTACAACCACAAATTCTAAAGAGAAATGTTGTTCACAATAATGGTCTTGCCCACATATCCAAAGCTCATTAAAATCGGATAGAAGCTAGTAGTACATCGATCCCATGGATTTACAAGTCAAGTTTCTCGCGATAATCTCGTAAACTAAAGCCTACAGCCACAAATTCTAAAGAGAAATGTTGTTCAGAATAATGATCTTGACCACATATACAAAGCTCATTGAAATCGGAGAGCATTCACATAATCGAGAAACTCTTGCTCGTTGCGATGTCACGGCGTACCGCCAACGCTCTGATGCGAGCGCGACGCGGCGCGGCGGCCCAGGGCGCGCTCTGATTGGTCCGAGTTTTTCGTTAATAATTGCTAAACAAAGCCGCGGTTGACATTAGTGCAAAGGAAAATGTCGCTTGAAATGACCCAAGGAACCTCCCATTTCCAGGAACGACACGAATTTTGGGACACCCTGCATACACCTAGAA
Source organism: Lasioglossum pauxillum (assembly GCA_933228785.1). Lineage (NCBI taxonomy): Eukaryota > Metazoa > Arthropoda > Insecta > Hymenoptera > Halictidae > Lasioglossum > Lasioglossum pauxillum. Next base: position 24,327,264 of record OW121703.1, on the reverse strand, counting down.
GGTTACAATATGGTAAAATATGGCAATAATTAAAAACGAAATATAAAAATAAACATTATATATATATTATATTTCGTGTTTATATTTTATTCTGTATTATCTATAGGCTCTATATAATTTTTTATTTTAAGTTAGTTTCTATTTCATTTTACATTGTATATTATATATTATATTTTAAGAATTTGTGTAAGGTTAATGATGGTTAAGTAAGTAGGTTACTTAACAGTTAATAAAAACATCACCCACTAAAAAGTTATCATAACTTATTACATACCATGTTGTAAATATTTTCTTATAATTTGTTCACGTGAAACGTGCATTATTTCAAATTTTAATTCAAATGAAGATCATGCACATTTGTGCCGAATATACCTATAATGTAGTTATTAAAAAATCCAAGTACATACATTAAAAATCACATTATAAGTTATGAAAGAAATACGTACCATTGTTGTCATTATCTATTTCATAAGAACCGTAGAGTTGATTTTCGGGTATCGTGATAAGAATCTCGCGCGATCTTGTTCTATTCTTTTAGAAGCCGCCCGACAAAGGTGAGTCATGGGCCGCCGGATGTGTCTGATGTATCGCGTACCCGACTCGAGTCCGCTTGAGCTCGCTCGACGCCTCGACTGTCTGTCCTGTCAGTGCTCCGACTTGACGATTCGTACGCCTGAAACATGACTGTTTCGCCTGATATTTTCTAGTGCAACCTGGCTGTATTATTATTATTATCCGATTTATGCTGTGTTTGAGCTTATTTTGATTGGAAAAACATTTTCAATCGATAGGTGATGATATCATTATGAAAACGTTCATAATAAGTAATATTGGTTTTAGTTAGTAAATGCCAAATACGGTGTGCGTTACAATGTTGCTTCTGATGCTGAATCACGACCGTATCGACTCCGAGAAAAATAAAGAACTTAATGACACTGAGGAAAATGAAAAATTGAATGACCCCAAGAAAAGTGGAAATTTCAATGACTCTATGAAAAAAACTTGACGACTCTGAGGAAAATGAAAAATTGAATAACTAGAAGAAAAATGGAAAACTTAATGACTCCGAAAAAAACTAGAAGGCTATTGTTGCTCGCTCGCTTCGGTCGCTCGCGAGTAGGGTTGTTTTTGCTCGCTCGCTTCGCGAGCTCGCGGGTAGGACTGCTCTTGCGAGAGGGTCAGTGATACGCATGGCTAGTAGGGCCTACTGATATTAATGTTTTTTATTTGGTGTGTCTCTCCAAGAGTCACACAAAGAACTTCCCGATTCGTTACTCCTTCGCCAACATCGCTAACATCGTTTTTTTTTTGTACTTTCATCGATATTCTCCCAAAATGTATTCTTGGGAGTAGAGATGATAAATTCACTGTTGCATTGGAATACCTTTCGATTATTCCAAGCGGTAACATTAGCATCAGTTAAAAAAAAAATTTTTTTTAATCTAAAAAAAATTAAGAAAAAAATTTTTTTTATGTAATTGCGTTTGGTTCTTTGGTGGAAAATTTTCGTCCTCCCTTATAAATTGCATTGTAGAATCAACTCTTTTCGAAAAAAAACTAAAAATCTAAAAAACTACTTGACCAATATGGACCAAAATCTAATCAGCTCTAAGTTACGACGGGGCACATCGATTGCATCATTCATCATCCTGATCGCGTTGTTACTTTTTCTGAAAACGTTAACGAAAAATTTGATTACATAGAAATGGCCATCCGCACACACACACACACACTCACGAACATTTTGCTGAAAATAGTCTAAAATGACTGCAATGACCATGAAACGTGAAGATCTGCTAAAAAATCGATTTTCGATTTTCGGGGTAATTACAATAACTTCCCTATAAAATCGGGAAGTTAATAAAGAACTTACTGACTCTGAGGAAAATTAAAAATGTAATAACTCTCAGTTAATAAGCAGTCTTCAATGCCTCTTAAAACTGCAATTAATCATGTAGGGATTGATCAGGTGTTTCTCTCTATATTAAAAAATATTTAAAAATCCTTTGACAAATTCTATTTTGTGGCGTCAGGATGTACTGCTTTCGATATTCCATCACAGTTCGTATTTTGTATAGTATATATTATTTCTCCTCTTTGTTTCTAGATAAAATTTAATTATGATCCTCCATTAGTTTAACGCCCCGTTCAGCGGTATTGACCACATTCAGTCCATGTTTCAGTCAGACTGCTTATTGTTCATAATAACTTCTTTTTCCGATATTAGAACTGTTTTTCTTTTGTAGATTGGAGCATATTAATGAGTTTATTTAAGGGAGTAGAGAGACTTCCAGGATTGCAAGGGTGCTGGATTCACCTTCTCATTTGTCGATAATACAAACACGGGGTTTTCCACTAGTAAAAAACGGTAGATAAAAGATTGATCTAGGGCACTATCTGCCTCAAAAGTCCTATTTTTTCGTTTACGATGCGTAATTTGCATTATTCGGCAGCATGTAGCTATAAAAATAGCTACATGCGCAGTTGTATGCTTGTATGCTTTGTTTCTAGATAAAATTTAATTATGATCCTCCATTAGTTTAACGCCCCGTTCAGCGGTATTGACCACATTCAGTCCATGTTTCAGTCAGACTGCTTATTGTTCATAATAACTTCTTTTTCCGATATTAGAACTGTTTTTCTTTTGTAGATTGGAGCATATTAATGAGTTTATTTAAGGGAGTAGAGAGACTTAAAGGATTGCAAGGGTGCTGGATTCACCTTCTCATTTGTCGATAATACAAACACGGGGTTTTCCACTAGTAAAAAACGGTAGATAAAAGATTGATCTAGGGCACTATCTGCCTCAAAAGTCCTATTTTTTCGTTTACGATGCGTAATTTGCATTATTCGGCAGCATGTAGCTATAAAAATAGCTACATGCGCAGTTGTATGCTTGTATGCTTTGTTTCTAGATAAAATTTAATTATGATCCTCCATTAGTTTAACGCCCCGTTCAGCGGTATTGACCACATTCAGTCCATGTTTCAGTCAGACTGCTTATTGTTCATAATAACTTCTTTTTCCGATATTAGAACTGTTTTTCTTTTGTAGATTGGAGCATATTAATGAGTTTATTTAAGGGAGTAGAGAGACTTCCAGGATTGCAAGGGTGCTGGATTCACCTTCTCATTTGTCGATAATACAAACACGGGGTTTTCCACTAGTAAAAAACGGTAGATAAAAGATTGATCTAGGGCACTATCTGCCTCAAAAGTCCTATTTTTTCGTTTACGATGCGTAATTTGCATTATTATTATTAATAATTTTTTGCAAGGTTAAAAATGTAATTAAAAAAGTAATGAGAAATAAAAATAAAAATCGCTGCACAGGGATTCGAAGGCTAGCTCCAGATTGCGATTCATACGTTCGACGGCTCGACAGCCGAATTTCAGTTTCGTTTCTGTAGAGCAATACAACACGGCAAGTGCTAAAAATAGATTGTGGCTGGCGCAAGCGCACAAGCAGCGCACACGGATATAGTAGAGGTACGCTCGTGTGTGTAGCGCGCGGGCGCGTTGGGAAAGGAACGTTCTGGTTCTCACTCCAGGCAGAATATATCCTAGGGTATATATCCTAGGAATATAGCAAGGGTCCTGGATTCACCTTCTCATTTGTCGATAATACAAACACGGGGTTTTCCACTAGTAAGAAACGGTAGATAAAAGATTGATCTAGGGCACTATCTGCCTCAAAAGTCCTATTTTTTCGTTTACGATGCGTAATTTGCATTATTATTATTAATAAAAGAAAAAACAATTTTTCAAAGTTATTATTTAAAGTTTTTAAGGTCACGGATGTTTTTTCTATCAACAACTGTTTATACTATATATGGACTCTTAAAGAGAAAAAAGACAAATTCAACGATATATCATAACGTCTATTTATGACAAGATTTGAGAAATTCAAAATTTTCAAATTTGCTGCGCCTCATTTTCCCATGATCGAAACAGCCCCAAAATTTTTCCAAAACATTTTCTCAACATTTGTTACAATTCTGGTTTACGGGACCAAAAAAATTTCATGGTCGAAAAATAAGATCAACCCTAATGTTACATATACGTAAATTACTTTTGCAAGGTTAAAAATGTAATTAAAAAAGTAATGAGAAATAAAAATAAAAATCGCTGCACGGGGATTCGAAGGCTAGCTCCAGATTGCGATTCATACGCTCGACGGCTCGACAGCCGAATTTCAGTTTCGTTTCTGTAAAGCAATACAACATGGCAAGTGCTAAATAGATTGTGGCTGGCGCAAGCGCACAAGCAGCGCACACGGATATAGTAGAGGTACGCTCGTGTGTATAGCGCGCGGGCGCGTTGGGAAAGGAACGTTCTGTTTCTCACTCCAGGCAGAATATATCCTAGAGGGCGTAAGAGAACACCGAAAAATTCGTGAGACACCAACTCCCATAAGGCTGGCAGTCTTTAATAGTATCTCGTCGGTGCCAAAACATCGTCTGAACTATGACGGAGAATGTAACATTTAATAATAATCGATATGGTTTCGTGATAAATCGCATTCTCACCGATGCATAGCGACGAGAATCTCCTCAGAGGTCTTCTTCACCGACAAAATGCCGTCGATGGCCTTCTGTTTCTCTGGATGGAGCTAGACAGGGTAGTGTCACTCAATGTACTTTTCTGTTAGCACGGAAATCGAGCGCCATCTGAATTTTGTGTTACACAACTAACGGGTAAAACGCGGGAATTCAAAATCCATACTACCCATTCCTTGCTAATTTATAATATTTATTTAAAAATAAAACAAATAAAAACATTTTATTACATTTCAAATATAGTATATTCAATCTTATAAGAATTACATAGTATATGTACTTTAATTAAGTAGTATATGTACTAGTATACTATACATGTACTAGTATATGTAGTATATGTACTACTTTCTACTTATTAATTAATTGAAACCATATCATCAAGTGTGATAACACTGTTTCATTACAAATATCGCAAGTTATACATTATTTACAAATTTTTCCATAATAAGAATACATCAAATGCATATCACAGCAATTAACAATGACCTGGCTCAAAGAAAAGCAAAACAATGTATAACACACATCGAGATCGTACAACACACATCGCATATCGCAGAACATACGTCGAGATCGTATAACACACACCCACATACATCGTATATCTCGTAACACACACCGTATATCTCGTAACACACATCGTACATTTCGTAACACACATCGAGATCGTATAACACACATCGTACATTTAGTAACATACACCGTAGATCTCGTAACACACATCGAGATCTTATAACACCAATCCACACATATCGTACATATCGTAACACACACCGTAGATCTCGTAACACACATCCACACACATCGTAGATCTCGTAACACACATCGAGATCGTATAACACACATCGTACATTTAGTAACACACACCGTAGATCTCGTAACACATCGAGATCGTATAACACACATCGTACATATTGTAACACACACCGTAGATCTCGTAATACACATCCACACACATCATACATCTCGTAAAATACAGGGTGTAAAAAAAGTAATGGTCATCCGTCCTAGGGGTGAATCTACAACTCTGGATCGGTGGACATTTGTAAGAGAAACTTGCCGCAAAATTGTTTATAACTCAGAAAATTAGTGTTAAAGTTTTTTTTTGCATCAACGCATTCTACTCATCGAGAAGAGGAAAAGTTTGAAAGGAACCATATGTCACAAACAAATCGTTATTGAGATATAAGCTGTTAAAGTTTTTGCAAAATTTGATTGTATGGAATTATACGTATAGACAAAAGCCTACTACTACAGTCCACACGTCCGTGTCGATGAGACAGAAGATGATCGTGTGCGTGCCGCGAGACAGACGAAATTTAAAGGAGCCTAACGACGAATGCGCCTTTAAATTTCGTCTGTCTCGCGGCACGCACACGATAACCTTCTGTCTCATCGACACGGACGTGTGGACTGTAGTAGTAGGCTTTTGTCTATACATATAATTCCACACAATCAAAGGCTATAGCCGGGTTTGATAGTGAAATTCGCCCCCGGCGGGATTGTAATCGTGCTTGGACCATTCGATAGCCTACCCAAAAAAACCCCTCTCTGCCAAGTTTCAGCCCCCTATCTCATCTGTAAGGGTAGTTATTGAGAAAAAACGAAAAATCAGTTTTTGGCCCATTTTCCCTATTTATTGACAATTAAAAATTCTGAAAAAAATCTGGCACATTTCGGATACCGAGCCACATATTAGGTATCATTTCCAGATTTTTCTGCTGCAAGCTCTGCTTGTAAAAAATGAAAAACACGAAAAAAATCGAAAAAATGCAGGTTTTATATAGAAATCTAAAAGGTGCTACTCCAGATTTAATTTAGCAATGAGGTATTACCGTAAGTATTATGCTCAATTTTTTTCAGATTTTTGTGAGTGGTGCGTCATAGTTAAAAAAAATAAAAACCGCTTTTTTCGGCGTTTTTCCTAAGTTATACTTATATTTCCTGAATCATAAAAATATATTATGTGATATTAAACGTTCCTACGTTCAGAAAAACATCTCCCAGACTTTAAAACTTGCCTAATACGAAATACGAAAATAATACCATGTACATATATTCGAATATTTCGAAGAGAATTTCAACAGCGCCGGTTGGTGCAGTGGCTATGGTCTCCGTCTGCGGAACCGCTGAAGACTTTTTGGACCGGGTACGAGTCCCGATCAGGTCAATTTTTTTTTCTAAGTTTTTTAAGATTATTTGTCTAAGATTATTGTTGAACCATTGTAAAAAACTTATTTGAACTATATTTAGACTATCTTAAAATATTTTTTCGGAAAAATATTCTTGGAGTACTATCGGCCTCTAGTCATTTACGGACTGTATTACAGCTCTACTTTACATTTTTTACGTGGATTTGTGCATCGACTTGATTTTTTTATCTTTACTGGCCGAAAGTACTCCAAGAATATTTTTCCGAAAAAATATTTTAAGATAGTCTAAATATAGTTCAAATAAGTTTTTTACAATGGTTCAACAATAATCTTAGAAAAATAATCTTAAAAAACTTAGAAAAAAAAATTGACCTGATCGGGACTCGTACCCGGTCCAAAAAGTCTTCAGCGGTTCCGCAGACGGAGACCATAGCCACTGCACCAACCGGCGCTGTTGAAATTCTCTTCGAAATATTCGAATATATGTACATGGTATTATTTTCGTATTTCGTATTAGGCAAGTTTTAAAGTCTGGGAGATGTTTTTCTGAACGTAGGAACGTTTAATATCACATAATATATTTTTATGATTCAGGAAATATAAGTATAACTTAGGAAAAACGCCGAAAAAAGCGGTTTTTATTTTTTTTAACTATGACGCACCACTCACAAAAATCTGAAAAAAATTGAGCATAATACTTACGGTAATACCTCATTGCTAAATTAAATCTGGAGTAGCACCTTTTAGATTTCTATATAAAACCTGCATTTTTTCGATTTTTTTCGTGTTTTTCATTTTTTACAAGCAGAGCTTGCAGCAGAAAAATCTGGAAATGATACCTAATATGTGGCTCGGTATCCGAAATGTGCCAGATTTTTTTCAGAATTTTTAATTGTCAATAAATAGGGAAAATGGGCCAAAAACTGATTTTTCGTTTTTTCTCAATAACTACCCTTACAGATGAGATAGGGGGCTGAAACTTGGCAGAGAGGGGTTTTTTTGGGTAGGCTATCGAATGGTCCAAGCACGATTACAATCCCGCCGGGGGCGAATTTCACTATCAAACCCGGCTATAGCCTTTGCAAAAACTTTAACAGCTTATATCTCAATAACTATTTGTTTGTGACATATGGCTCCTTTCAAACTTTTCCTCTTCTCGATGAGTAGAATGCGTTGATGCAAAAACAAACTTTAACACTAATTTTCTGTGTTATAAACAATTTTGCGGCAAGTTTCTCTTACAAATGTCCACCGATCCAGAGGTGTAGATTCACCCCTAGGACGGATGACCATTACTTTTTTTACACCCTGTACATCGAGTTCGTATAACACACATCCACACACACTGTACATCTCGCAACACACACCATAGATCTCGTAACACACATCGAGGTCGTATAACACACATCCACACACATCGTATATCTCATAACACACATCACATATCGCAGAACATACATCTACATCGTATAACACACTTCGTATATCTCATAACCAGAGTAGGGCAATAATCAATTAATATCTAAAAATTACTAATAGTCTTTTTGAATGTTAGTTATAGCAAAATAGTCATTAGTCAAAACTTTTTGATTAGTTAGTGACAGTTAGTCACAGCTGTAGGTAATCGTTAGCTATAGCTTATTAGTGAATTAGTAGTTGATGATCAGTCATCAATCTTTAGTCATCAGTCACTATTGTGCGATTAACATACATTAATACTATTAATTAGTTATCACTAACTAATCAAAAAGTTTTGCCTTGTGACTATTTTGCTATGACTAACATTCAAAAAGACCATTTAATCATTTTTAAATATTAGTTGATTATTGTGCTACTCTGCTCATAACACACATCAACATTGTATAACACACATCGCATATCGCATAACACACCTCGCATATTGCAGAACATACATCGAGATTGTATAACACACATCGCATATCGCATAACACACATCGCATATTGCAGAACATACATCGAGATTGTACAACACACATCGCATATCGCAGAACATACATCGAGATCATACAACACACATCGCATATCGCAGAACATACATCGAAATCATACAACACACACCGCATATCGCAGAACGCGAGGCTCGTCTGCCCTTCCTTTGCACAATCAACGATCGGCTCAGTGGCTAGACCACAACGAAGATCCAAAACACTTACCAAAGGCACAGTTGCACCAAAAGAAAGTCATGGTGACAGTTTGGTAATCTGTGGCCGCTTTGATTCACCACAGTTTCCTGAATTCTGGTGGAACCATTACAGCTGGAAAGGACTGCCACCAAATCGACGAAATGCACAAAGAACTTCAACGTTTGTGTCCAGCACTGGTCAACAGAAATGGTCCTATCCTTCTCCACGACAATGCCTGGCCACACGTCGCACAGTGGGGTATTTGGCCTGTTTAGCGCGCCAAAAGTCGAAATTTTTACTTTGTTCAAAATGACTAAAACTTTTTACCTTTGTACCTGAATATATATCCAAGTAATCTACAATAATATTTTTCCATAAACGGTACTATTTAGTAACCTATAGATACTTGAAAGTAACATATTCTCGTGACCGAGAGAAGCATGGAAAAACTTGTGTTAAAGAAATGATCTTTCTCACAAGTTTAGTGTATCAAATCGAGATAAAAACATACCTAGGATGTAAAGGAAGGTTTATAGAGTAATTTTACTGCTTTTTGTTTTATACTCTTCGGTGGTTTTGATAGAATAAACAATCAAAAGTGATATAATTTTTTTCAGAAAATTAATATGTTTCATGTAATAACTTTTTTTCTCCGCATAACACCTCTTTAATTTTTTGCGAGGTTAATCATTAGACATTGCTTTATACAATCCTGAAATGTTTATATGCGGTCTCTTGCTGTAACATACCTTTTTATGCGATTTAGATCAGTATGGCATGAACCGACCGTATATCATATGACTGATAATGATGAAATAACTGAGCTGTAGGTGATAGAAACTTGGAAGTAAATGAAGGAAAATGAATGTCATTATTGCTAGAATATTAATTTATATTATCGGAAGAATCTAATCGTGGTTTAACAATCGAGTGTTAGTGTTCCTTCGAATACTGTTCTGAGCATGAGCAAGTATCCTTGCTACATAGTAAAGTAATCATGACTCGGATTTCTACATCAGTGCCTTATTTTTCTACATAGACTACGGAGGACATGTAGCGTGCTAAATAAATATACAGGGTGTTTCGTTTAAAACAGGACACCTAAACATCTCCTCTAGCTCTGAAAATACAAAACATGTTTCTGACGTAATCAAAATGGTTTCAGAAGACGAATTAGATGGAAGAATCATTTTTTATAAATTGCAATTTTTTAATAGTTTTTTCAAGGTCACACGCGTTTTTTACGTATATACACACATTTTTTGTTGTTGTATGTTATAACAAACATTATTGCGTATTCATCCATGTTTAGTAGCACGACCTTGAAATGACCGTGAACTCTAAAATTTTTCGTTGAGAATACGTGTTGCAATACGGGAAAAGTTTCGACACTATTAGTAACGTTGCAATAGCAATTTCTCTTAATCTGACGAAAAAATGTTTGAAATAAAAGTTTAACAGTATTAACATAGGTATAAACTTTAATGTATAAAACTTCAAAAAAATTTTGTTTAAAACAAAAAACAAGGTCGCTTCGATTTTTTAAACATTAAGTTGTATTTTTGATTTGATAGTATTGTAGCTGGTGTTAAGACGAATTCAACGATATATAATAGTATGACCTTTGCACTATTAATAACGTCACAATACTTTTGGCGCGCTAAACTCGACAAATACCCCACTGTGCGTCGCCTCACAGACCCTTCAAAAGTTGAACGAATTAGGCTACGAAACTCTGTTTACCTCATCCACCATACTCACCAGATCTCTCGCCCACCGATTACCAGGAGAAATGCTTCAAATCCCAGGGAGATGCTGAAACGGCATTCAACAAGTTTGTCGCCTCCAGGACTCCAGAATTTTACCGGAATAACAAAACTTTCCAACCTAATCCACTGAGATCGTATATTTTTGTTTACAACGTGCACCAAAATGCTGTCATCAATTCCATCTGGCGGACACTTTGAGAATTATTCTTGCAAGTAGTGACATCTTTATTTTGTGTTACGGTACTAAATTCCTGCTAACAGTCACCGACGACGTACTATTAAAGACTGCCAGCCTTATGGGAGTTGGTGTCTCGAATTTTTCGGTGTTCACTTACGCCCTCTAGGATATATTCTGCCTGGAGTGAGAAACAGAACGTTCCTTTCCCAACGCGCCCGCGCGCTATACACACGAGCGTACCTCTACTATTGGGTTGGCAAGAAAGTAATTTCGGTATTTTTAGATGAAATTAAATCCAATTTTTTTATCAAAGCAATGAACTTTAATCAATAAAACATTTTCCATTTTGTTGTATGATCTTTTGCCATCTTTCTGGTAGCTTCATAATTCCGCGCTCATAAAACTTCTGATCCTTTTCGGTGAAAAACTGATCCAAGTGCGATTTCAGATCATCATCATTAGTGAATGTTTTACCATTCAAAGAGTTTTGTAAACTTCGGAATAAATGATAATCTGATGGTGTAATGTCAGGGCTATATGGTGGATGTGACATCACTTCCCAACCAAGCTCCAATAACTTTTCACGTGTTACCAAAGATGTGTGTGGCCTAGCGTTATCGTGGTGGAACACGATTCCTTTGCGATTTGCCAATTCTGGCCGTTTTTCTTTGATTGCTATGTCCAGTTTTGTTAGTTGTCGACAATAAACATCTGAATTGATGGTTTGGTTCCTTGGGAGCAGCTCAAAATACACAATACCTTTGTAATCCCACCAAATTGACAACATGATCTTCTTTTGGTGCAATTCAGCTTTCGGTGTGGTTTGGACTGGTTCATCACGCTTGGACCATGATCGTTTTCGAGTTGTGTTATTGTAAACAACCCATTTCTCATCACCGGTGATGATTCGCTTGAGAAAAGGGTCGATTTCAAATGTGGAACCCAAATATCGAGCTTCTTAACGATTCCGAGACTTTTTAAACGATATTCTATGGTTGTATGCGAGACATTTAACCTGTCTGCAATCTCTCGGACAGTTATATGACGATCCGATTAAATAATGGCTTTCATTTGGTCATCATCAACTCCAGATGATCGACCAGAACGTTGGTCGTCTTTAAGTGAGAAATTTCCAGAACGGAATTTTTTAAACCAATTCTGGCACGTGCGTTCTGTTAAGCAATCTACACCGTAAACTTCGCATATATCTTTGTGAGCCTCGGCAGCTTTTTTACCTCTACGGAAATAAAAAAGCAATATATGCCTATAATGTTCGTTTCTGCACTCCATGTTCAAATTGACACAGAACTAACAATTTTAATCAAAATTACGTGTAATTTGCTTCAAAAGTAACCTAAAAGATGCAGTTATGAAATGTCAGAAAGAAAACAAACGCAACGTTAACAGAAGCCAATCAAACAAAACATAACGCCATCAGTTAGTGAAAACCGAAATTACTTTCTTGCCAACCCAATATATCCGTGTGCGCTGCTTGTGCGCTTGCGCCAGCCACAATCTATTTAGCACTTGCCATGTTGTATTGCTTTACAGAAACGAAACTGAAATTCGGCTGTAGAGCCGTCGAGCGTATGAATCGCAATCGGGAGCTAGCCTTCGAATCCCCGTGCAGCGATTTTTATTTTTATTTCTCATTACTTTTTTAATTACATTTTTAACCTTCCAAAAAATTAAAAATGTAAAAACTATGTTCAATATATGTATTCATTTTAAATAGAAACGTTTTGTTACTGTCATAATTGCATTAATAAAAATTGTTATATATGAGAACCGGTTGATGGTATTTATTTGGACTGATTGGAGAATACGAAAATGCAGAAAGTATTTTTTAGTTTATGAAACAATTTGTAGATTTATTAGTTGTTAAACAAATAATAGAATAAATTGGATAATATATATAAATTGATTTTTCTAGCTTATACAAGTTTATTTGATCCTCTGTCTTCCTATAATAAAAAAATACAGTCATAATTATAATTATAATAGAATTTCATAGAATATTGAGGTTATTGCAAACTCATCTTTTTTCGCAATGATGTTCTAATTTCATTGCTTCTCTCAAATGTCCATTTCCTTCCGAGACAGTGGCGTTTATAGGTGTAAATAACAAATGTTGATATTCATCATAATTAAACTACAATTATTCTAATAACGTGGAGTGTAGTACATATTAAGTGTTAGTTACCCGGACTTTCGTCTTCGACGTTAAGCACTCTTTACTGCTTCCCGTAATTTACGTATATGTAACATTAGGGTTGATCTTATTTTTCGACCATGAAATTTTTTTGGTCCCGTAAACCAGAATTGTAACAAATGTTGAGAAAATGTTTTGGAAAAATTTTGGGGCTGTTTCGATCATGGGAAAATGAGGCGCAGCAAATTTGAAAATTTTGAATTTCTCAAATCTTGTCATAAATAGACGTTATGATATATCGTTGAATTTATCTTTTTTCTCTTTAAGAGTCCATATATAGTATAAACAGTTGTTGATAGAAAAAACATCCGTGACCTTAAAAACTTTAAATAATAACTTTGAAAAATTGTTTTTTCTTTTATTAATAATAATAATGCAAATTACGCATCGTAAACGAAAAAATAGGACTTTTGAGGCAGATAGTGCCCTAGATCAATCTTTTATCTACCGTTTCTTACTAGTGGAAAACCCCGTGTTTGTATTATCGACAAATGAGAAGGTGAATCCAGCACCCTTGCAATCCTGGAAGTCTCTCTACTCCCTTAAATAAACTCATTAATATGCTCCAATCTACAAAAGAAAAACAGTTCTAATATCGGAAAAAGAAGTTATTATGAACAATAAGCAGTCTGACTGAAACATGGACTGAATGTGGTCAATACCGCTGAACGGGGCGTTAAACTAATGGAGGATCATAATTAAATTTTATCTAGAAACAAAGAGGAGAAATAATATATACTATACAAAATACGAACTGTTATGGAATATCGAAAGCAGTACATCCTGACGCCACAAAATAGAATTTGTCAAAGGATTTTTAAATATTTTTTAATATAGAGAGAAACACCTGATCAATCCCTACACGATTAATTGCATTTTTAAGAGGCATTGAAGACTGCTTATTAACTGAGAGTTATTATATTTTTAATTTTCCTCAGAGTCAGTAAGCCCTTTATTTTTCTCGAAGTCGATACGGTCGTGATTCAGCATCAGAAGCAACATTGTAACGCACACCATATTGGCATTTACTAACTAAAACCAATATTACTCATTATGAACGTTATCATAATGATATCATCACCTATCGATTGAAAATGTTTTCCCAATCAAAATAAGCTCAAACACGGCATAAATCGGATAATAATAATAATACAGCCAGGTTACACTAGAAAATATCAGGCGAGACAGTCATGTTTCAGGCGTACGAATCGTCAAGTCGGAGCACTGACAGGACAGACAGTCGAGGCGTCGAGCGAGCTCAAGCGGACTCGAGTCGGGTACGCGATACATCGGACACATCCGGCGGCCCATGACTCACCTTTGTCGGGCGGCTTCTAAAAGAATAGAACAAGATCGCGCGAGACTCTTATCACGATACCCGAAAATCAACTCTACGGTTCTCATGAAATAGATAATGACAACAATGGTACGTATTTCTTTCATAACTTACAATGTGATTTTTAATGTATGTACTTGGATTTTTTAATAACTACATTATAGGTATATTCGGCACAAATGTGCATGATCTTCATTTGAATTAAAATTTGAAATAATGCACGTTTCACGTGAACAAATTATAAGAAAATATTTACAACATGGTATGTAATAAGTTATGATAACTTTTTAGTGGGTGATGTTTTTATTAACTGTTAAGTAACCTACTTACTTAACCATCATTAACCTTACACAAATTCTTAAAAGATAATATATAATATACAATATAAAATAAAATAGAAATTAACTTAAAATAAAATCATATAAAATAAAAAATTATATAGAGCCTGTAGATAATACAGAATAAAATATAAACACGAAATATAATATATATAATGTTTATTTTCATATTTCGTTTTTAATTATTGCCATATTTTACCATATTATAACCTTCTAGGTGTATATAACTCAGTAAGGATATTTTAAAGATAATATTGATACATATTTGAGTTCATTCGTAAGTTTTTCACGTGAAACGTGTATTATTTCAAGCTTTAATACAAATAAAGAGCAGGCACACATTTGCCGAATGTACCTAGTGTAGTTATAAAAAAAACCTAGTACATATATTAAAAATCTCGTTATAAGTTAAGAAAGAAAACCATTACAGTAAATTCTCTATAAATGCGAACGCCTATGGGGGGATTTCTTCGCATTTTTCGATCTTGGTCCTACGTTTTTCGAGCTTCAAAGGCCGAGCCGAACGTAGAGAAGGACAACGCGTGTAAAGCGAGACCACGCGCGGGCCTTTGAATTGTGCCGGCGACTCCGACTCTCCGCGTCTCTTTCTTTTCTATACGCGCTATCCTTCCTTGCGCCCGAAACGTTCATCGTCATTTCAGCCACTACAGTTTAAATACCCTTGAAGGAAAACTATCGAATTGAAGCGTTTACATCCGTCAGGAAAAGACACACTTTTTGTAGTTTTTGAACTGTTTTAAGTAATATACTTAAGATTTATTTAAGATTCATTTAATTTTGTTTCTTATCAAAAAATTGTAATGGAGCGAGCGACGCGCGTGACTTGACACGGTGTTCGGTTTTGCGTATATACCATCAATTAAACCACTAAATTCAGTTCAAATTAGGTCGTGTTTGGTATCATTTTAATCAGAAAAATGCCAGAAATAAGGTAGTGAATGTCCCATAACAGTATCATGGAAAATACAGAAGATAGACTGTTGGTGTAACGTTATGATGACTCACGGGCGTTTGAACTGTGCCAACGACTGCGACTCTCCGCGTCGCGTTAGTAGTGGTTCACACCGATATACCGAGCCGAGATCTGTGTGCTAAGTTGGAGGGGATATTTCTTTCGCGTTTATCGTGAAGAGATTTTCGCGTTTATAGAGAATTTACTGTATTACCATTATCTATGTCATAAGAACGCAGAGTATTTGAATCTCGGATATCGCAATAACTCGTTCGCCCGAACTTGTTCGATTCTTTTCGAACCCGCCCGACGAATTCGAAGTCGAATCAACGGGCCGCCCCGCCGGACTTTCTGCGACCCGACCAGAACCCGAACATCGAGCGGCCCACACATCCCTAATATTTATAATTGTGGGATCAGAGGTGTTAGAAATACCGGTGAATTACGGAAACAAACAAAAGAACTTTAATAGGACACTTTTACAGTAAGTATAAAACCGCGATAGTGGAGTCCGCGTTTAGATTCAGAAAGTTCGCCTCCGCCTGAGGATACTTCCGCAACGATCTTCGCGTACTCGAAAACGTCTCGATCGTCTCTCTCGAAAATCGTCTCGCTCGTATCGTCTTTCGTTCGCACGCGTCTCACAATCGTCTTTTCGCGTCCCACAATCGTCTAATTCGTACCGTCTCTTTTCAACGCCTCGCGTCCTCTGCTGTTGTTACGGCCGTACATACCCTCTCTCTCTTTCTCTCTCGCTCTTTCTTTCTCACACGCACACTTCTCGCGCTCTTACATAAAAACACGGCGCTCTTGTCTTTCGCGACACATAGCGATGTTTACGTGTTACCGTTCGTGAAAACGGCCGTTGCCTTTCGAATTCGCGACCGCAGGGACCCTACATAATTATAAATATATTATATTAAATGACCTATTATAATAACCTATATTAGGGAGTTATGATCACACTTTAAATAACTAAATATGGCTCAAATTATGACGTATTTAGACTCATTTTAATTAGAAGAATCTCACAAATACGTTGGTAATACCGTAAAAGAAGAATGAAAAATAAAAAACCTTTCTATGTGCATTGACGTACATAATCGGTACGCAGCCTTTTGCAGTATGCCAGCTGCCTCGTACCTCAGCCCTCTTTGTCGTTTACGCGCTGTCGTAAAAAATGTTCTGATATGTTACTAGTCTAAAAATATGATCCATGCTATTCTTCAATTTCTCTAAAAAACCTGCATTTGTCGAATTTTTGCGTGCTTTTCACTATGTATAAATAACATTTTAAACCAAAAAATCGTGAAAAAATCTCAAATATCAATTTCAATTAAATGAAATTATATGATTAAATTAATGCAAGTAAATGGGGAAAATTGATCGAAAATCGAATGGCGGAACAGCTGTTTAAATATTTCGAAGGGCATTTTTGACTACCTCGTTCGGCTAGGCCCAAATTGTAATATTCCAATATTTCAATATCATTTTAAATATTTCAAGTACTATTTAAAACTATTAATGAGTTTCAACAACAAAATATTTTAAATAGAAAACTAAATTTTGACAAATAAAATAAGATTATAGCAAGCTTGCTATAAATGTCGAAAACTCGAATCTGGCCTTCTGACATTCTTGACCTGACATTCATGAACTGACATTCAATTTTCAGGAAACACTATTCTGTGATGACGATCGGAGAAAAGGGAAGCGAAGCTCGAGGGCTCCGGTCGCCGTGGAGTGGAGTGAAACATTGTAACATGATACGGGTCGGGACGGGTATATCAGTGTGAGACTATTAATCAAACAACAAAACTTAATTATTTACCATTATTTTTGTGTAGGATTTTCCTTAACATATTTGGTAAATTTTGTTTTTTTTTATGAAAATGATACCAGCTACGATATAATTCCGATGATATTTTCTTGTGTAATGAACGACGCAAGTTTCGGACACAAAGAAGGACAGCGTCGGGAAAAAAAGAGACGCGGAGAGTCATTCTTTTAAGATTTCGACTTCCGACTTCGACTGCTAGCTGCTGCTAGCTCTTCGCCTCGTCGCACAATGTATACAATGTATAAGCGATTCATATTTCAGGAAGTGGTGTTCAGTTCAGAGTGAAATAAAACCATCTTACACGCACTTTTTAAATAGCGTCATGTTGCCAGAAATTTTCGTATAGAGTGAAATAGAATTATTTTGTTAGATATCTTCGTACGAAATACTGCCTCTAAATAACATTGTATGGATAGGAGCCGTCGAAAATTAGTTTAATTAGTTAATACTTTTATCTTATTGTTACTACCTCTACTATATAATAATTGCAGTCAATTCTGTCGAGCATTACAAGTATGGGATAAATAAGTAAAAAATTAATTTTCTGTTTCCTACTAAGGATCTTAATAAGAACGATTGGATTTTGTCATTACATAACATAATAGAATATTTTTTATGAATCATTATTTTATATATAACGCAATAACGTTCAAATTACTTTTGAATTTCGATAAATTTGTAGAATATTACGTAGTAATTACTTCAATTTTTCCTACATAGATAAACCATCGATTATACTGTAAAACAATTATTACAATGGTGATAATAAGGAAAATAAGAATGCAATAAGAGAATTATGTATAGTATTATAAGGCAATTACGGAATGGGTAATGTCAACATTCTACTATATCATTCTTTTTCTACTTGACGAATACACAGACTTAAGATCCCTACAGACATTGCATCTTATGGACTTTTTTGTCTAGGTTCCATGAGGCTCTTAGAGCCCCGTGGAACCTAGAGGGTTCGTGCTCAATGTTACCGATGTTCGCGTGTTAGTAAAAACTGAATATTCGGTATACTTCATTTTTACTACGGGTGTTGGAGGCTCCAAATGTATATGGCGCGTGTATTTGAACTTTGGAAATGAAGTATGTAATAAAATACTTACGAAGTACAGTTTGGCAGTAACATAGATTAATAGATTCACGAGTATAAATATCCTTACGTATGTTTCTTTTATTTTGATGCATGTAAGTAGTTTACGTCGAATAATTACGTTGTTATGTTAATATTTGTGTTAGAGATTTTCTACTATGTTGACCACCTGTAATGTGAATTTGAATAAACTATGACATCGATCTATCGATCAGTTCGGCGCGCCGTCGTCCACCGCACCGTCCCACTGGTCCCCGCGAGCTCCTCGGGTGGATCGAGCAGCTCAAGGCTCGCGGGCGCGGCAAGGGGAACGGTCGCGGTTGATCGACGCGCCCAGCTGATCGCTCAGTTCGTCTATTGACACTATACCACGACATTCGTTTACGTTATTTCGATCATCTTTCGACTCGCATTTCGTTAACGTTTCGTCGACCCCCCTCAGTCTTCCTTCTCAATTCATTACACTTTAATCCTAGAGTCCCGGTATCGATCCGATTCCCCGAATCGACCCGGAATCTAAAACATTGGTCCTTCGAGCCGGATATTATTACTCATTTACGGTGTTCGATCACACGCGCGGAACAACGGGATTTCGACCCTCGTGTGTGTGTCTTCCATACCGCTCTCGATTTAAAGTGTTTCGTGAGTGCTGCATCGAGAGGCTACGGGATCCGCTAACCCTACGTCGATCGCACTCCGAAAAAACCCTCGAACTTCTGCCAAATTGGAGTCGTGACGCGATCTCCAACGGTTCTAGCGTTTGAACGCGTTAACGGACTTCTTTGTCCTCGCCGACCGCGCGCGATCAAAACAGGTGCTCGTGACTTCGTTACGCAACGCTCGTGAGCAGTGCCTGTGATTTGGTGTTGTTTCGGCCACAGTTCGAACTCAACGGTGTTTTGACATTTTGGGCGATACACGATGTCGACGGACTTGGGAACTCTTACCATCCGTCAAAAGGACTTCGGGTACCGGATTTCCCGAATTCTTCCTAACGTGAAGAAGTTGGGGAAGGACAACGTCTCGATTGAGTTGCTGGAGACCAAGCTGAGAAAACTCGACGAATATTGGAGAGACCTCAAGGGTCTACATGTCCAGATGCTCGCTTTGGAGTCTTACGATCGGGACTACTTCTACTCCATCGACGACGAATACGATACCCAGGTCTCAGCTCTGAAAGCCTGGATCACGGAGTTGCGTTCGATGCCTGCAACCGACCCGTGGGACCCGTGGGATATCCCTGACTCGGATCTGGAAGGTCAAGGAAGCCTGCATCCTCCGAGCGATCCTGACTTCCCGACGACGTCGAATTCATTGGACATCGAGTGTCTGGTCACTCCAGCTTCGCTCAACGATATCGCCGCGCCGTCCGATGCTCCTGACCACCCCGCCCGTCGACGTCATCGACACCACCGGGGAACGCCTCCCGACTCACATCCGGGCTCGCATCTCTTGCGCCTTCGCTTGTGCGCTTTGACGTCTCCGCTCCTGCGTTGTCGCGCCTCCGCGCTCGCGTCCTCCGAACGCCGCTTTCGGACTTCTCCTCGCGCGCGCTCACGCCTCCGCTCTCGGGTCTCCGCTTTCGCGCTCGTGCGCTCACGTACCTCCGATTTCGGGCCTTCGCTAGTGCGTTCTCTCGATAGCGCTGTTCTGCCTCCGTTCTTGCACTGTCGCGCTGCTGCGCCTCCGCGCTCGTGCACTCGGGACTCCGCTTTTGCGATCGTGCGCTCACGCAACTCCGAGTTCGGGCCTTCGCTAGTACGGTCTCGCGCCTCCGCGTCCGTACCTCCGCTCTCGCGCCCCTGCGCTATCGTGCCTTCGCTCGCGCGCCCCCGCTTGGGCGCTCTTGCGCCTCCACTCTGGCTCTGCCGCGATCGCGCTCTCGGGCCCCCGCCTTCGCGCTCGTGCACTCACGCACCTCAGCTTTCGGATCTGCGCCCGCGCCCCCGCTCTTGCGCCTCCGTTTTTGCGATCTCGAAACTCCGGTTGTGCGCTTCCGTGCCACCGCTGGTGCGCTCACGCGCCTTCACTCTCGCTCTCTTGCGCCGCCGCTCGTGCGCTCTTGCGTCTCCGAGTGTGCGTTCGCGCAACTCTGCTCTTGCGCTCCCTCGCGCCCAAGCCTCGTCTCGTTCGCCCTCGCGACTCAACTCTAGCGCCTCTGCTCTTGCACTCCCGCGCGCTCGTGTCTCCGCTCGTGCGCTCTTGCGTCACCGCACTCTCGCACAATCGCGCATCCGCCCGTGCGCTCGCGCGTCCCCGCTCTTGCACCATCGCTTGTGCGCTCTCGCGCCTCCACTCTCGCGCTTTTGCGCCTCCGCTCGTGCGCTCTCACGACTCAGCTCGCGCGCTCTCGAGTCTCTGCTCCTGCGATCTCACGCTCACGATCGCGCCTCCGCTCGTGCGTTCGCGCGCCTCCGCTTTTGGGCTCCTGCGCTTTCGAGCTCCCGCTTCTGCGCTCGCACGCTCTCGTGCTTCCGATCTCGCGCTCCCGCGCCACCGCTCGTACGACCTCGCGCCTCCGCTTGGGCGCTCTTGCGATCTCGCGCTCACCATCCCGCCTATACTCATGCGCTCGCTCGCCTCCGCTTCTGGGCTCCTGCACTTTCGAGCTCTCGCCTTTGCGCTCGCGCGCTCTCGTGCTTCCGCTGTTGCACTCCCGCGCCTCCACTCGTGCGCTCTCACGACTCAGCTCGCGCGCTCTCGAGTCTCTGCTCCTGCGATCTCACGCTCACGACCGCGCCTCCGCTCGTGCGTTCGCGCGCCTCCGCTTGTACGCTCTTGCGATCTCGCGCTCACGATCGCGCCTCCACTCGTGCGCTCGCGCGCCTCCGCTTTTGGGCTCCCGCGCTTTCGAGCTCTCGCTTTTGCGCTCGCGCGCTCTCGTGCTTCCGCTCTTGTGCTCCCGCGCCTCCGCTTGTACGCACTTGCAATCTCGCGCTCACCATCGCGCCTCCGCTCGTGCGCCTCCGCTTTTGGGCTCCTGCGCTTGCGAGCTCTCGCTTTTGCGTTCCAGCGCTCTCGTGCTACCGCTCTTGCGTTCTCGCAACTCTGCTCTTGCGTTCCCGCGCGTTCAAGCCTCCGTCCGTGCGCTCTTGCAATTCTGCTCGCGAGCACTCGTGTCTCTGCTCTTGCGCTCCCGCGCGCGCGTGCCTCGGCTCATGCGTTCTCGCGCTTTCGTGCGATCGGGCCTCCGCACTTGCCGCTGGGCGTGGCCCAGATGACTCCGGCGTACCTATGCATAATTTCGACTCAGAACTGTCGCGTCAAGGCGGGCGGTATGTTAGAGATTTTCTACTATGTTGACCACCTGTAATGTGAATTTGAATAAACTATGACATCGATCTATCGATCAGTTCGGCGCCGTCGTCCCCCGCACCGTCCCACTGGTCCCCGCGAGCTCCACGGGTGGATCGAGCAGCTCGAGGCTCGCGGGCGCGGCGAGGGGAACGGTCGCGGTTGATCGACGCGCCCAGCTGATCGCTCAGTTCGTCTATTGACACTATACCACGACATTCGTTTACGTTATTTCGATCATCTTTCGACTCGCATTTCGTTAACGTTTCGTCGACCCCCCTCAGTCTTCCTTCTCAATTCTTTACACTTTAATCTTAGAGTCCCGGTATCGATCCGATTCCCCGAATCGACCCGGAATCTAAAACAATTTGTTATTAATAAAAATGTACAAAACTTAAAATTTTAAAAGTGTACATGTAATCTTTATATTACTTGGTCGGACTTTTAGATTTATATATATGTATCCACATATTAATTAAAAAATCTACAAATAAAAAGTTTTTAAAAATAAAAAATGATTGTTGAACAACTCAACGAATATTGAGATGATCGTTTAAGAAAATTATTTACGATTAAAAATTTTATACTTTAAATATTCATCTGAATTTCAACAGATTCAGAAAGCAAGGGCAAAACCGCACGAACGCTTTCGATGCCGAGCATCGACGGTTGTTGTATGAACATAATGCGGCAACATTGCACTTTTAAAGCTGACAACGCTGTAAAATCTAGCGTCCCAGACACACACCTTTCGTGTTGCAACGTCATGTAGTTCACTAGCTGACCGTTGCATTTCGATAGAATCTGCTGTCGTACTAGGGCATTTTCTACAGAGTCGGTAATTCAGAACCGTAGACAGAAAAATGCATTGTATGCAATGTCTGTACCACCGACGAGATACTATTAAAGACTGCCAGCCTTATGGGAGTTGGTGTGTCTCGAATTTTTCGGTGTTCTCTTACGCCCTCTAGGATATATTCTGCCTGGAGTGAGAACCAGAACGTTCCTTTCCCAACGCGCCCGCGCGCTACACACACGAGCGTACCTCTACTATATCCGTGTGCGCTGCTTGTGCGCTTGCGCCAGCCACAATCTATTTTTAGCACTTGCCGTGTTGTATTGCTCTACAGAAACGAAACTGAAATTCGGCTGTCGAGCCGTCGAACGTATGAATCGCAATCTGGAGCTAGCCTTCGAATCCCTGTGCAGCGATTTTTATTTTTATTTCTCATTACTTTTTTAATTACATTTTTAACCTTGCAAAAAATTAAAAATGTAAAAATTATGTTCAAAATATGTATTCATTTTAAATAGAAACGTTTTGTTACTGTCATAATTGCATTAATAAAAATTGTTATATGAGGACCGGTTGATGGTATTTATTTGGACTGATTGGAGAATACGAAAATGCAGAAAGTATTTTTTAGTTTCTGAAACAATTTATAGATTTATTAGTTGTTAAACAAATAATAGAATAAATTGTATAATATATATAAATTGATTTTACTAGCATACACAAGTTTATTTGATCTTCTGTCTTCCTATAATAAAAAAATACAGTTATAATTATAATTATAATAGAATTTCATAGAATATTGAGGTTATTGCAAACTCATCTTTTTTCGCAATGATGTTCTAATTTCATTGCTTCTCTCAAATGTCCATTTCCATCCGAGACAGTGGCGTTTATAGGTGTAAATAACAAATGTTGATATTCATCATAATTAAACTACAATTATTCTAATAACGTGGAGTGTAGTACATATTAAGTGTTAGTTACCCGGATTTTCGTCTTCGACGTTAAGCATTCTTTACTGCTTCTCGTAATTTACGTATATGTAACATTAGGGTTGACCTTATTTTTCGACCATGACATTTTTTTGGTCCCGTAAACCAGAATTGCAACAAATGTTGAGAAAATGTTTTGGAAAAATTTTGGGGCTGTTTCGATCATGGGAAAATGAGGCGCAGCAAATTTGAAAATTTTGAATTTCTCAAATCTTGTCATAAATAGACGTTATGATATATCGTTGAATTTATCTTTTTTCTCTTTAAGAGTCCATATATAGTATAAACAGTTGTTGATAGAAAAAACATCCGTGACCTTAAAAACTTTAAATAATAACTTTGAAAAATTGTTTTTTCTTTTATTAATAATAATAATGCAAATTACGCATCGTAAACGAAAAAATAGGACTTTTGAGGCAGATAGTGCCCTAGATCAATCTTTTATCTACCGTTTCTTACTAGTGGAAAACCCCGTGTTTGTATTATCGACAAATGAGAAGGGGAATCCAGGACCCTTGCTATATTCCTAGGATATATACCCTAGGATATATTCTGCCTGGAGTGAGAACCAGAACGTTCCTTTCCCAACGCGCCCGCGCGCTACACACACGAGCGTACCTCTACTATATCCGTGTGCGCTGCTTGTGCGCTTGCGCCAGCCACAATCTATTTTTAGCACTTGCCGTGTTGTATTGCTCTACAGAAACGAAACTGAAATTCGGCTGTCGAGCCGTCGAACGTATGAATCGCAATCTGGAGCTAGCCTTCGAATCCCTGTGCAGCGATTTTTATTTTTATTTCTCATTACTTTTTTAATTACATTTTTAACCTTGCAAAAAATTAAAAATGTAAAAATTATGTTCAAAATATGTATTCATTTTAAATAGAAACGTTTTGTTACTGTCATAATTGCATTAATAAAAATTGTTATATGAGGACCGGTTGATGGTATTTATTTGGACTGATTGGAGAATACGAAAATGCAGAAAGTATTTTTTAGTTTCTGAAACAATTTATAGATTTATTAGTTGTTAAACAAATAATAGAATAAATTGTATAATATATATAAATTGATTTTACTAGCATACACAAGTTTATTTGATCTTCTGTCTTCCTATAATAAAAAAATACAGTCATAATTATAATTATAATAGAATTTCATAGAATATTGAGGTTATTGCAAACTCATCTTTTTTCGCAATGATGTTCTAATTTCATTGCTTCTCTCAAATGTCCATTTCCATCCGAGACAGTGGCGTTTATAGGTGTAAATAACAAATGTTGATATTCATCATAATTAAACTACAATTATTCTAATAACGTGGAGTGTAGTACATATTAAGTGTTAGTTACCCGGATTTTCGTCTTCGACGTTAAGCATTCTTTACTGCTTCTCGTAATTTACGTATATGTAACATTAGGGTTGACCTTATTTTTCGACCATGACATTTTTTTGGTCCCGTAAACCAGAATTGCAACAAATGTTGAGAAAATGTTTTGGAAAAATTTTGGGGCTGTTTCGATCATGGGAAAATGAGGCGCAGCAAATTTGAAAATTTTGAATTTTTTAAATTTTGTCATAAATAGACGTTATGATATATCGTTGAATTTGTCTTTTTTCACTTTAAGAGTCCATATATAGTATAAACAGTTGTTGACAGAAAAAACATCCGTGACCTTAAAAACTTTAAATAATAACTTTGAAAAATTGTTTTTTCTTTGAAACTATATCCACCTCCTTATACACTACAACTTTTGTTTGAAGAGTTTTTTCATATATACATAACTGACCGAGATATTAAGGGGCGGAATTTGCATTATTCGGAAGCATACAACTGCGCATGTAGCTATTTTTATAGCTACATGCTGCCGAATAATGCAAATTACGCCTCGTAAACGAAAAAATGGGACTTTTGCGGCAGATAGTGCCCTAGATCGATCTTTTATCTAGCGTTTTTGACTAGTGGTAAACCCCGTGTTTGAGAAGGTGAATCCAGCACCCTTGCAATCCTGGAAGTCTCTCAACTCCCTTAAATAAATTCATTAATACGCTCCAATCTACAAAAAAACAGTTCTAATATCGGAAAAAGAAGTTATTATGAATAATAAGCAGTCTGACTGAAACATGGACTGAATGTGGTCAATGATACCGCTGAACGGGGCGTTAAACTAATGGAGGATCATAATTAAATTTTATCTAGAAACAAAGAGGAGAAATAATATATACTATACAAACTGTGATGGAATATCGAAAGCAGTACATCCTGACGCCACAAAATAGAATTTGTCAAAGGATTTTTAAGTATTTTTTAATATAGAGAGAAACACCTGAGCAATCCCTGCATGATTAATTGCATTTTTAAGAGGCATTGAAGACTGCTTATTAACTAAGAGTTATTACATTTTTAATTTTCCTCAGAGTCAGTAAGTTCTTTATTTTTTTCGGAGTCATTAAGTTTTCCATTTGTCTTCGAGTTATTCAATTTTTCATTTTCCTCAATGTCATTAAGTTCTTTATTTTTCTCGGAGTCATTAAGTTTTTCATTTTTCTTGGAGTCATTAAATTTTTTACTTTTCTCAGAGTCATTGAATTTTTTATTACTCTCTTTAACTTTCTCAGCCGCCGAGTTGGGCGTTGGGCATGCCTGTACTCCAACTTGTCTGATTTGTTGCGTGTTTAGACTTGTTTTCATCAGCAAACCATTTACTAATCGATTGATAACATTTCTATGGCAGAATTCTGAATCGTAACAAACATTTAATTGCTATTAATAAATGATGGTGAAACGCTTACATTGTTGTCTCTAGGAGGCACACAACGCGACGCGACGTTCGATACGGTCGTGATTCAGCATCAGAGGCAACATTGTAACGCACAGCGTATTGGCATTTACTAACTAAAACCAATATGTATTACTTATTATGAACGTTACCATAATGATATCATCACCTATCGATTGAAAATGTTTTCCCAATCAAAATAAGCTCAAACACGGCATAAATCGGATAATAATAATAATACAGCCAGGGTGCACTAGAAAATATCAGGCGAAACAGTCATGTTTCAGGCGTACGAATCGTCAAGTCGGGGCACTGACAGGACAGACAGTCGAGGCGTCGAGCGAGCTCAAGCGGACTCGAGTCGGGTACGCGATACATCAGACACACCGGCGGCCCATGACTCACCTTTGTCGGGCGGCTTCTAAAAGAATAGAACAAGACCGCGCGAGCGTGTTATCACGATACCCGAAAATCAACTCTGGGTTCTTATGAAATAGATAATGATAATAATGGTACGTATTTCTTTCATAACTTATAATGTGATTTTTAATATATGTACTTGGATTTTTTTATAACTACATTAGGCATATTTGGCACACATGTGCATGATCTCCATTTGTATTAAAATTTGAAATAAAGCACGTTTCACGTGAAAAAATTATAAGAAAATATTGACAACGTGGTAATAAGTTATGATACCTTTTTAGTAGGTGATGTTTTTATTAACTGTTAAGTAACCTACTTACTTAACTATCATTAACCTTACACAAATTCTTAAAAGATAATATATAATATACAATATAAAATAAAATAGAAATTAACTTAAAATAAAATCATATAAAATAAAAAATTATACATATAGAGCCTATAGATAATACAGAATAAAATATAAACACGAAATATAATATGTATAATGTTTATTTCTATATTTCGTTTTTAATTATTGCTATATTTTACCTTCTAGGTGTATATAACTCCGTAAGGATATTGTAATGATATATTATCGATACATATCTAAGTTCACTCGGAGAAAATTCGTTAAAAAGCCAGAAATATTGTCTTTTAAGTTTTTCACATGAAACGTGCATTATTTCAAGCTTTAATATAAATAAAGAGCAGGCACACGTTTGCCGATTATACCTAATGTAGTTATAAAAAAAACCAGGTATATTAGAAATCACGTTATAACTTAAGAAAGAAAACCATTATTACCATTATCTATGTCATAAGAACGCAGAGTATTTGAATCTCGGATATCGCAATAACTCGTTCGCCCGAACTTGTTCGATTCTTTTCGAACCCGCCCGATGAATTCGAAGTCGAATCGGCGCGACGGGCCGCGTAACTTTCTGCGACCCGACCCGAACCCGAACATCGAGCGGCCCGCAATCTCCCTTACGTTTATAAATAAAAATTATATTATATTAAATAACCTATATCATTGCGAGTTATGATCACGCTTTAAATAAATAAATGTGGCTCAAATTATGACGTATTTAGACTCATTTTAATTAGAAGAATCTCACAAATACGTTGGTAATTTCATAAAAAAACAATGAAAAATAAAATACTTTCCGATGTGTATTGACGTAATCGGTACTCAGCCTTTTGAACTGTGCCGGCTGCCTCGTACCTCAGTCCCTCTTTGTCGTTTACGCGCTGTCGTAAAAAAAGTTCTGGTATGTTGCTAGTCTAAAAATATGATCAATGCTATTTTTTAATTTCTCTAAAAAACCTGCATTTGTCGAATTTTTTGCGTATTTTCACTTTGTGTAAATAACATTTTGAATCAAAAAATACGGAAGAAATCTCAAATATCATGTCAATTATATGCAATTAAATGATTAAATTAATGCAAGTAAATGGGAAAAATTTACCAAAAATTGAATGGCGCAACTGCTGTTTGAATAATTCGAAGGACTACCTCATCCGGCTAGGGCCTTTATTCCAAATTGTAATATTCCAATATTTCAAATATATTAATGATAATAATATATTAATGAGTTTTAACAACAAAATATTTTAAATAGAAAACTAAATTTTGACAAATAAAATACGATTATAGCAAGCTTCATATAAATGTCGAAACCTTGAGTCTGGCCAGAGACATCAATTTTCAGGAAACACTATTCTGTGATGACGAAAGGAGAAAAGGCAAGCGAAGCTCGAGGGCTTCGGTCGCCGTGGAATGGAGCGAAACATTGTAACATGATACGGTTTGGGTCGGGTATAACAGTGTGAGACTTCTAATCAAATAACAAAACTTAATTATTTATCATTATTTTTTTATAGGATTTTTCTTAACATATTTGGTGAATTCCTTTGGTCCTTCTTTTAAGATTTCGACTTCCGACTTCAACTGCTAGCTCTTCGCCTCGTCGCACAATGTATACAATGTATAAGCGATTCATATTTCAGGAAGTGGTGTTCAGTTCAGAGTGAAATAAAACCATCTTACACGCACTTTTTAAATAGCGTCATGTTGCCAGAAATTTTCGTATAGAGTGAAATAGAATTATTTTGTTAGATATCTTCGTACGAAATACTGCCTCTAAATAACATTGTATGGATAGGAGCCGTCGAAAATTAGTTTAATTAGTTAATACTTTTATCTTATTGTTACTGCCTCTACTATATAATAATTGCAGTCAATTCTGTCGAGCATTACAAGTATGGGATAAATAAGTAAAAAAATTAATTTTCTGTTTCCTACTAAGGATCTTAATAAGAACGATTGAATTTTGTCATTACATAACATAACAGAATATTTTTTAAGAATCATTATTTTATATATAACGCAATAACGTTCAAATTACTTTTGAATTTCGATAAATTTGTAGAATATTACGTAGTAATTACTATCATTTTTCCTACATCTATAAACTATCGATTATATTGTAAAACTATTATTACAATGGTAATAATAAGGAAATAAGAATGCAATAAGAGAATTATATATAGTATTATAAGGCAATTACAGAATGGGTAATGTCAGCATTCTATTATACTATATCATTCTTCTTCAACTTGACGAATATCTCGTCGGTGGTGGAACTTTTGACTATGTGGTATATCAGCTCACTGTAAGCTCTACGTTATCTCCGCGCCCATCGCGCCCACTTACCCGTCTCGCTGTTTAAGGGTGTGGGTCGGATTTTGACCTTGGTCGAGTGCGAGTGTGGTAGTACCTTAACACACCGATAGATACTGTATACGTACACGAGATTGCAAGGGTTCCGTAGATTTCGTTTGCTGTCTCTCTAACGCACATTTGGGGCCCCTACGTAGTCACAATCGCTAGATAAAAGACCCACAATTACGGGATGCTTCCATACATGGCCTACTTTTGCGTCTTCGAGGCGTAATTTGCATTATTCGGCAGCATGTAGCGCAGTTTCACAAATATTGGATGAAGCGACAGTGCTGCCATTGTCGAGACACATACATTTTCTTAAATATCGAGAGATTTAGGATTCTTATAGACCAAAATGTAGGCATCCCGGAATTCAGGGTCACATACAATGTCAATGAAACCTTTATTATGTTAAACTATACGTGTTTAAACACAGCAAACGAAATCTACGAAGTAGATCCCTATACGGGAGATTTTGGTGCAAGTATTAGTTCCATGGCATTTTTAGCTAGGAGCGCTAGCGTTTTTAGTCACTATTTTACCGATGTTTTACCAATACAGTGACTGAATCGGTAAAACAGTGACTAAAAACACTAGCGCTCCTAGCTACAAATGCGGAGGGCACCGATACTACGACCAAGGTCAAAATCCGACCCACACCCTTAAGGGTGCCGGTTCTAAGCTGACCTTGACAACTTTTCGATGGTCACGCCAGAAACGAACGAGCGGCCGCTAGAAGAACCTTAGTAATAACATTTTCGTCCAGTAGGGGAGCTGGGTACTTTGTCTACATTCACCGCATCAGTAAATGTTGCCGGTAAGTCAGGAGCAAGCGTGACGTCACACAGTGTCGGCGTGCTCGATGGAGAGTGTGTGGCACACCCTCACCACTCGGGCAGCATGTACGTGTGCCTAGGCGGATTGCAAGGGTCCAGCTGTCACCTATTCCTGTCTCTCTCATGCACATTTGGGGCCCCTACGTAGTCACAATCGCTAGATAAAAGATCAATCTAGCGCGCATGGTCCCTAAGATGGCCTACTTTTGCGTTTTCAAGGCATAATTTTCATTTTTCGGCAGCAAGATGTCTGTTCGGGAGGCTCTGCAAGCAGGCTTGACTAGCCGTACCGCGCGGCGCACTCACACAGTAACAGCTCGGGCAGCGTGTACGTGTGCCTAGGCGGATCGTAAGGTTTTGAGATGCTTCAAACCATTTCTCGTCCTCCGCCGCATGCTCCGCCGTATCTTCGGCCGCACTATAACGAAAGTTATAAACGGAACGAAAGTTCGTAGCGTTTTTAAATAAAACTTCAAAGAGAAAATCAAGATATTTATTCATACGTTCATAGAATAACATGTACATTATAAAAATTGATTTATTTAATAATAATATAAGTATTTAAATATATATTTTGAACGCGCGCAGAGGAATAGCAGGGGAACTCAAAGGAACTTGTGGGTAATTGAAATGTACACATTTTATAATTTATGTCTTTTCATTTATTATTATTGGTAAAATAAAAATGGTACGGCGCTCCTCGGCCGCGTCCCATCAACTTTTTGAAGATTTCCTTCCGTGCCTGTCTCCTTAGTATTCGGCAGGCTTGACTAGTGTTCCTGATTTCTCAACATTTTTCATTTCTCGAGAAATGAGAAATAAGACTATATTTCTCGAGAATTTTCTAGAATTTTAAATAAAATAAAAAAATATTGTAAAACTTATGATATTTGGAATATCTACTTATCGAAATATATTTATCGAAAAAAACATTAATTCAACGTTTATTCCTGTTCAATATGTTGTCACGTCCGGTGGTTCAGCCATCGTTAATAATTAAATATAATCAATGATGCATAACATATACCTTTGAATTTCTTTTTATGTTTAATCTAATAATGTTGTACGAGAATTGAAATATAAAGTACTATTGTTAAAAATCAAATAGAAGTATCGTATATTACACCATAGAATTAAGGAAATTTATTCTTCATTTGAATCGTATTGAACGAAAAATCTGCGTATCGAAATTATTTCATTAAATGACCAAGTCACTTCCAAATATAAATCGTGATCTAATATCCGCTGAGGACTGTCCATCGAGAATCGATGAGTAATAATTGTTCGTCGCCCCACGTGTGACGTAGATGTAATTAGATCTGGCCAGGGGTGGTATAGATAAGAAAGCAGCTAAGGAGAAACTGACATAGGAAATGCGCAGGGTAATATGATCCAGCTAATGACGACATAACCACCTGATAAAATTGACGAAACAAAGTCGGTCTATAAAAGGGATGACTCCTCGTGAGGAGCACAGTCTGCAGTCTACAAAAGTCCAGTCAATAACTCATTACACAATACACAGTCAATCAGTCTACAAATCTCATAGTCTGCAGTATCCAGTCAATAAAAGAACAGTTAACATACGAATTAAACAGTGCGAAAATATCGGTCAGTTTTTGTCTAAAAAGTATTCAAGTGAAAGTTTCTTTCTCTGACTTCAATCAAATTAAGTTAAAAAAGTTCAATCAATATTTCACCAAGTACTGTGTGTGCGCGAACCTGTCGAAGTACTTTAATTTCAAATTAAAAGTAAAACGTATTATTCAGTTAAAATAAGTTGTAACAACACCTCAACATCAACCAACCTCAGCACAGAAGCGATCGTTCGAACCACATCAGCAGGAAGATCCAAATTATAATCAAGCAAGAAGACTAATTAGCGGTAATTACTAACAATTTATAATAAGATTTCGATAAAATATTATGTATCCGAAATTTGGAGCTTAAAATATAGTTTTGTTTATTTTTATTCAAACAAATCAAAACTTCAAATCATTTTTAAAGAGTATACCTATCATCGATTTCTTCTTACCAGTTCATAAATCAAAGCCATATAATATAGAATATTATAGGGAATAAGAAATCCTCAATTACCCGAACCGAAGCCGGTGAATGCAGGTAGGTTCAAAACTGCGTTATGTCTCAATTCAAAATCTTCCCAATCATTTCAATCTATTAAAATTAAATTTAAATTTTAACTATTCAAAATCTACAATACGTCCACCTCAGGACGTAACATAACATATTTTTGGTGACAGCGTGGTGGGATAGAACGCAGGAATTGAGGATTTTATTTTATTTTGTCATAAACACTAGTTTTCCAAATTTTAACAATGGCAACTGGTGGAGAAATTCAAAGGTATATGTTATGCATCATTGATTATATTTAATTATTAACGATGGCTGAACCACCGGACGTGACAATGTACATTAGGGTGGGCCTAAGCTATACTTGGAGAAACACTTTTATCGAGATATAATGCACGCAACTATCCAGTACTGTTCCTTTAGGTGAGAAAAAAATTTGTGCAAAGTTTGAAATTCACCTTAACTATGGAACATGGCACATCGTTGGATTTGTAATTTTTTTCTGAATAGGAATACAGAATAATTATATGACCTCCTTTAGATGAAAATAACGATGACCTGGAAATTTCGAAACATGATTTTCAAAAAATTGCTTTATTTTGTCATTATATTTACCTCATCGAACAGTGCAAGTTTCTCCTGTGGCATTTTTTCGTATAATCACAAGTAACAGAGATATTTGAATACCTACATTAAAATGTAGCATATTTTGACTGATGGTAGGACATACGTATTTGTTCATTTCCGAAAATATGTTCCAAAATAAATGAGATTCATAAGAATTTTCCTAGATTTCAATTTCTCGAGAAATGAGAAATAAAGAATTATGAAGTTTCTCGAGAGATTCTCGAGAAGGAACAACACGCTTGACTAGCCGTACCGCGCGGCGCACTCACACAGTAACCGCTCGGGCAGCGTGTACGTGTGCCTAGGCGGATCGCAAGATTTCGGGAAGCTTCAAATCATTTCTCGTCCTTCGCCGCCTCCTGCACTAGGTATACTATATCTACATATATATATACCATGCAATACCTTCCTATACCTGGTATAGCATAGAGCA
Source organism: Lasioglossum pauxillum (assembly GCA_933228785.1). NCBI lineage: Eukaryota > Metazoa > Arthropoda > Insecta > Hymenoptera > Halictidae > Lasioglossum > Lasioglossum pauxillum. Next base: position 24,293,684 of record OW121703.1, on the reverse strand, counting down.
CTAGGGTCGTCACGGGGAGCGAGACCCGCGTCAAACCATTTCTCGTCCTCCGCTGCATCCTCCGCCGTATCTTCCGCCGCATTACAAATTATTATTATTATTCTATACATTATAAAAATTGAAGCAATTATTTTAACAATAAATTATTAGGTTGGAACGAAAGTTCGTAGCATTTTTAAATAAAAATTCAAAGTTGAAATTAAGATATTTATTCATAGGATCATTGAATAACAAATACATTATAAACATTGATTTATTTATTAATGGTATGTTTAATATATATAGTTTGTACGCGCGCCGGGGAATATCAGGGGAATGCAAAGTGCACATTTTATAATTTATAATTTATTATAAAAGTAATTTATTATAATTTATTGTAAAAGTAAAAATTATACGGGCCGCCTCCTCGGCCTCCGCCGCGCCGCGCGCTGCCCCGCGTCCTATCAACTCTTTGAAGACTTCCTTCCGTGCCTGTCTTCTTAGTATTTACTGCAACATCTAAAAAAAATTAATGATAATGAAAATAACATGGGATGCCTAGTTGGAACCAGGGATTGAAAACTGTTATGATATGGGTTCCGGTTCTCGAAACAGTTATGAAGAACCGAAATGGTGTTGTAACTGTTACGAGAATATCGGTTCTGGCTTACCTATGTATATCGGTTACGGTAACGGTTTTGGAGAACTGATATTATTTCGGTTTTATAATTGTTAATTTTCGGTTCTGGATGTCGGTTCCCGGTTTCGGTTCTGTATTCTGTATTGTGCTCGGCCTTATATGTATATTCATTATTAAAGTAGTCCTTCATAGTTATTCATAATCTAATAATTTTTAAATTAGAAAATTCTTATGATTTGTCTCTACATGCATTATTTAAATTATCATCTGAATAACAATTTATTGTTGAAACAATTGTTTAAAGAAATCAATTTTCATAATGTATAGAAATTTGTTTCTATATTCATTGTTTGAATTATCATTTCCATAATAATGTTTAATTAAACATTTGTTTTAACAACAAATTATTATTGGAATAATAATTCAATTAATGCATGTAGAGAGAAATTATAAAAATTTATTCATTTAAAAATTGTTTAAATTATGAATAACAATAAAGAACTACTTGAATAATGAATATATAAGGCCGAACACAATACAGAATACAGAACCGAAACCGGGAACCGACATCCAGAACCGAAAATTAACAATTATAAAACCGAAATAATATCGGTTCTCTAAAACCGTTACCGTAACCGATATACATATGTAAGCCAGAACCGATATCATAACAGTTCTCAATCCCTGGTCCCAACTAGGCATCCTATGTTATTTTCATTATCATTAATTTTTTTATATGTTGCAGAAAATGCTAAGGAGACACAGGCACGGAAGGAAATCTTCAAAAAGTTGATGGGACGCGGCCGAGGAGCGCCGTACCATTTTTATTTTACCAATAATAATAAATGAAAAGACATAAATTATAAAATGTGTACATTTCAATTACCCACAAGTTCCTTTGAGTTCCCCTGCTATTCCTCTGCGCGCGTTCAAAATATATATTTAAATATTTATATTATTATTAAATAAATCAATTTTTATAATGTACATGTTATTCTATGAACGTATGAATAAATATCTTGATATTCTCTTTGAAGTTTTATTTAAAAACGCTACGAACTTTCGTTCCGTTTATAACTTTCGTTATAGTGCGGCCGAAGATACGGCGGAGCATGCGGCGGAGGACGAGAAATGGTTTGAAGCATCTCAAAACCTTACGATCCGCCTAGGCACACGTACACGCTGCCCGAGCTGTTACTGTGTGAGTGCGCCGCGCGGTACGGCTAGTCAAGCCTGCTTGCAGAGCCTCCCGAACAGACATCTTGCTGCCGAAAAATGAAAATTATGCCTTGAAAACGCAAAAGTATGCCATCTTAGGGACCATGCGCGCTAGATTGATCTTTTATCTAGCGATTGTGACTACGTAGGGGCCCCAAATGTGCATGAGAGAGACAGGAATAGGTGACAGCTGGACCCTTGCAATCCGCCTAGGCACACGTACACGCTGCCCGAGCTGTTACTGTGTGAATGCGCCGCGCGGTACGGCTAGTCAGGCCTGCTTGCATAGCCTCCCGAACAGACATCTTGCTGCCGAAAAATGAAAATTATGCCTTGAAAACGCAAAAGTAGGCCATCTTAGGGACCATGCGCGCTAGATTGATCTTTTATCTAGCGATTGTGACTACGTAGGGGCCCCAAATGTGCATGAGAGAGACAGGAATAGGTGACAGCTGGACCCTTGCAATCCGCCTAGGCACACGTACACGCTGCCCGAGCTGTTACTGTGTGAGTGCGCCGCGCGGTACGGCTAGTCAAGCCTGCTTGCATAGCCTCCCGAACAGACATCTTGCTGCCGAAAAATGAAAATTATGCCTTGAAAACGCAAAAGTAGGCCATCTTAGGGACCATGCGCGCTAGATTGATCTTTTATCTAGCGATTGTGACTACGTAGGGGCCCCAAATGTGCATGAGAGAGACAGGAATAGGTGACAGCTGGACCCTTGCAATCCGCCTAGGCACACGTACACGCTGCCCGAGCTGTTACTGTGTGAGTGCGCCGCGCGGTACGGCTAGTCAAGCCTGCTTGCATAGCCTCCCGAACAGACATCTTGCTGCCGAAAAATGAAAATTATGCCTTGAAAACGCAAAAGTAGGCCATCTTAGGGACCATGCGCGCTAGATTGATCTTTTATCTAGCGATTGTGACTACGTAGGGGCCCCAAATGTGCATGAGAGAGACAGGAATAGGTGACAGCTGGACCCTTGCAATCCGCCTAAGCACACGTACACGCTGCCCGAGCTGTTACTGTGTGAGTGCGCCGCGCGGTACGGCTAGTCAAGCCTGCTTGCATAGCCTCCCGAACAGACATCTTGCTGCCGAAAAATGAAAATTATGCCTTGAAAACGCAAAAGTAGGCCATCTTAGGGACCATGCGCGCTAGATTGATCTTTTATCTAGCGATTGTGACTACGTAGGGGCCCCAAATGTGCATGAGAGAGACAGGAATAGGTGACAGCTGGACCCTTGCAATCCGCCTAGGCACACGTACATGCTGCCCGAGTGGTGAGGGTGTGCCACACACTCTCCCTGAAGCACACCGACGCAGCATCATCGTGAGCCGTATAGTGATGTCACGTTTACGTATGAAGCCTAACTTACCGGCAACATGCTTTTTCTCGTCCTCTGTTTTACCGATACAGTGACCGAATGATCAGAAACAGGTATTAGCGCCCCGTAGCGAAAAATGCCGGACCTATACTTGTACCCAAACCTCCGTTTAGGGGTATGTTTCAGCAGTACACGATTCCTGTGTTTAAACAGGTATGGTTTAACATAATAAACGTATCATTGGCATTGTATGTGTCCCCGCTAGCGCGCATGGTGCATGCGGTTACTATAAGAATCCTAATTTTCTCGATATTTAAGAAAATGTGTGTCTCTTGACAGTGGCAGCACTGTCGCGCCGCCCATGCTTCTCACTTCTCCGCTACATGCTGCCGAATAATGAAAATTACGCCTCGAAAACGCAAAAGTAGGCCATCTAAGGGACCATGCGCGCTAGATTGATCTTTTATCTAGCGATTGTGACTACGTAGGGGCCCCAAATGTGCATGAGAGAGTCAGGAATAGGATACTGCTGGACCCTTGCAATCCGCGTGTACGTATATAGTGTCTAGCGGTGTGTGAGTGTGCCACCACACTCTCGCTCGAGCCGGACCCACACCCTTAATACGCTCCAATCTACAAAAAAACAGTTCTAATATCGGAAAAAGAAGTTATTATGAATAATAAGCAGTCTGACTGAAACATGGACTGAATGTGGTCAATGATACCGCTGAACGGGGCGTTAAACTAATGGAGGATCATAATTAAATCTTATCTAGAAACAAAGAGGAGAAATAATATATACTATACAAACTGTGATGGAATATCGAAAGCAGTACATCCTGACGCCACAAAATAGAATTTGTCAAAGGATTTTTAAATATTTTTTAATATAGAGAGAAACACCTGATCAATCCCTACACGATTAATTGCATTTTTAAGAGGCATTGAAGACTGCTTATTAACTGAGAGTTATTATATTTTTAATTTTCCTCAGAGTCAGTAAGCCCTTTATTTTTCTCGAAGTCGATACGGTCGTGATTCAGCATCAGAAGCAACATTGTAACGCACACCATATTGGCATTTACTAACTAAAACCAATATTACTCATTATGAACGTTATCATAATGATATCATCACCTATCGATTGAAAATGTTTTCCCAATCAAAATAAGCTCAAACACGGCATAAATCGGATAATAATAATAATACAGCCAGGTTACACTAGAAAATATCAGGCGAGACAGTCATGTTTCAGGCGTACGAATCGTCAAGTCGGAGCACTGACAGGACAGACAGTCGAGGCGTCGAGCGAGCTCAAGCGGACTCGAGTCGGATACGCGATACATCAGACACATCCGGCGGCCCATGACTCACCTTTGTCGGGCGGCTTCTAAAAGAATAGAACAAGATCGCGCGAGCGTGTTATCACGATATCCGAAAATCAACTCTGGGTTCTTATGAAATAGATAATGATAATAATGGTACGTATTTCTTTCATAACTTATAATGTGATTTTTAATATATGTACTTGGATTTTTTTATAACTACATTAGGTATATTTGGCACACATGTGCATGATCTCCATTTGTATTAAAATTTGAAATAATGCACGTTTCACGTGAAAAAATTATAAGGAAATATTTACAACATGGTATGTAATAAGTTATGATAACTTTTTAGTGGGTGATGTTTTTATTAACTGTTAAGTAACCTACTTACTTAACTATCATTAACCTTACACAAATTCTTAAAAGATAATATATAATATACAATATAAAATGAAATATAAACTAACTTAAAACAAAATCATATAAAACAAAAAATTATATAAAGCCTATAGATAATACAGAATAAAATATAAACACGAAATATACTACTTATAATGTTTATTTTTATATTTCGTTTTTAATTATTGCCATACTTTGCCATATTGTTATACCTTCTAGGTGTATTATAACTCAGTAAAGATATTTTAAAGATATTATTCATACATATTTGAGTTCATTCGTAAATTTTTCACGTGAAACGTGTATTATTTCAAGCTTTAATATAAATAAAGAGCAGGCACACGTTTGCCGAATATACCTAGTGTAGTTATAAAAAAAACCTAGTACATATATTAAAAATCTCGTTATAAGTTAAGAAAGAAAACCATTATTACCATTATCTATGTCATAAGAACGCAGAGTATTTGATACTCGGATATCGCAATAACTCGTTCGCTTGAACTTCGATTCTTTTCGAACCCGCCCGACGAATTCGAAGTCGAATCAACGGGCCGCCCCGCCTGACTTTCTGCGACCCGACCCGAACCCGAACATCGAGCGGCCCACACATCCCTAATATTTATAATTATAAATATATTATATTAAATGACCTATTATAATAACCTATATCATTGCGAGTTATGATCACGCTTTAAATAAATAAATGTGGCTCAAATTATGACGTATTTAGACTCATTTTAGTTAGAAGAATCTCACAAATACGTTGGTAATACCGTAAAAGAAGAATGAAAAATAAAAAACTTTTCTATGTGCATTGACGTAATCGGTACTCAGCCTTTTGAACTGTGCCAGCTGCCTCGTACCTCAGTCCCTCTTTGTCGTTTACGCGCTGTCGTAAAAAAAAGTTCTGGTATGTTGCTAGTCTAAAAATATGATCAATGCTATTTTTGAATTTCTCTAAAAAAACCTGCATTTGTCGAGTTTTTGCGTATTTTCACTTTGTGTAAATAACATTTTGAACCAAAAAATCCGGAAGAAATCTCAAATATCATTTCAATTATATGCAATTAAATGATTAAATTAGTGCAAGTAAATGGGAAAAATTGACCAAAAATTGAATGGCGCAACGGCTGTTTAAATAATTCGAAGGACTAGCTTGTATAAAGGGCTAGGCCCTTTATTCCAAATTGTAATATTCCAATATTTCAATATCATTTTAAATATTTCAAGTACTATATAAAACTATTAATGAGTTTAACAACAAAATATTTTAAATAGAAAACTAAATTTTGACAAATACAATACGATTATAGCAAGCTTCCTATAAATGTCGAAACCTTGAGTCTGGCCAGAGACATTCAATTTTCAGAAAACACTATTCTGTGATGACGAACAGAGAAAAGGCAAGCGAAGCTCGAGAGCTTCGGTCGCCGTGGAATTCTAATCAAACAACAAAACTTAATTATTTATCATTATTTTTTTATAGGATTTTCCTTAACATATTTGGTGAATTTTTTTTTATGAAAATGACATGATATAATTCCGATGATATTTTCTTGTGTAATGAACGACGCAAGTTTCGGACACAAAGAAGGACAGCGTCGGGAAAAAAAGAGACGCGGAGAGTCATTCTTTTAAGATTTCGACTTCCGACTTCGACTACTAGCCGACTTCGCCTCGTCGCACAATGTATACAATGTATAAGGGGGATCTATACCCTCGGATTTTGGGGTATTTATCAATGTTATCAACCTCTGTGCAGAAAAAAAGTTTGGTAACATTGATAAACACGCAACTGCATAATGAACACGAGATGGAGTTGCTTGCTATTTCCATACTCTATTCATCTCGTCGCGAATGCCGTTATACAGGGCAGGTCGCACTAATATTAGTGCCACCGATGAGAATATGTACCTCGTCTGTGTCAGTTTTGCTATGATTCCACATTGACAGCAGTGAAATGTTGCACAATATCGCAGCACTGATTGACAGTCCTTCTGACTAGGCACCATCTCGTGTAAACTAACTGAAATGAAATTGGTTCTAGATTGGCTCTACATCAGAGATAACCTCTGTCTTCATGAACGTAATATGGGGAAATCTCTGCTAATGTGAATGAAATCACGCGCGGCGATTTTTTGTCCTTATACGAGCATATTTTGAGCTACACAAAGGCTCATTTGATAGAGGAAGGTTCATCACGGCGCGCTCTGCTCATCATATCAGTCAGAAAAATCTCTTTGCGACAGGAAAATACATTGAAATCTGCGGTTATTTTTCTAGATTTTTTCTCTACTTTGAGCACTCATATTATTAGATATAAACATAATCTCGTTAAATCAATAGCAGAGCGCGCCGGATTTAACCTTCCTCTATAGAATGAGTCCTCACCCAGTCCAAAATCCGCTCAAATAAGGACAAAAAATCGCCGCGCGTAAACCCATGTTTCGACCCAAAATCTAGTAAGATTCTAGTTCCTTTCTAGTTACTTCATTGGGTATAGATCCCCCATAAGCGATTCATATTTCAGGAAGTGGTGTTCAGTTCAGAATGAAACTAGAGGGCTATTGTTGCTCGCTCGCTTCGCTCGCTCGCGAGTAGGGTTGTTTTTGCTCGCTCGCTTCGCGAGCTCGCGGGTAGGACTGCTATTGCGAGAGGGTTAGTGATACGCATGGCTAGTAGGGCCTACTGATATTAATGTTTTTTATTTGCTGTGTGACTCTCCAAGAGTCACACAAAGAACTTCCCGATTCGTTACTCCTTCGCCAACATCGCTAACATCGTTTTTTTTTTGTACTTTTATCGATATTCTCCCAAAATGTATTCTTGGGAGTAGAGATGATAAATTCACTGTTGCATTGGAATAACCTTTCGATTATTCCAAGCGGTAACATTAGCATCAGTTAAAAAAAAAAAATTTTTTTTAAATCTAAAACAAAATTTTTTTAAATCTAAAAAAAAATTAAGAAAAAAATTTTTTTTATGTAATTGCGTTTGGTTCTTTGGTGGAAAATTTTCGTCCTCCCTTATAAATTGCATTGTAGAATCAACTCTTTTCGAAAAAAAACTAAAAATCTAAAAAACTACTTGACCAATATGGTCCAAAATCTAATCAGCTCTAAGTTACGACGGGGCACTTCGATTGCATCATTCATCATCCTGATCGCGTTGTTACTTTTTCTGAAAACGTTAACGAAAAATTTGATACCATACAAACGGACATACGCACACACACACACACACAAACATTTTGATAAAAATAGTCTAAAATGACTCCAATGACCATGAAACGTGAAGATCTGCTAAAAAATCGATTTTCGATTTTCGGGGTAATTACAGTAACTTCCCTATGAATCGGGAAGTTAATAGAGTGTACTTTTTAATAAGATTATACGTTTTCAGGGAATTTCAATAGTTTTCTACTTATCAAAATGTTTGCTATATGGCGTCGCATTAAACGAACATCGCAGGCTCGTTGCTCGCTTGGTTCCTTGTTATAGTATACTAATGTTGCAAAATAAATTGTCTTAATTAGTTTTTCGCAAACGATACAACTCCTGATTATCCGGGGTTGTAGTATTGATCTTGGTTTTCTTCGATACTGTTAATTTAAATTGTCCCGAAATATATAAACCGCGCTCAATTTTGAAACTCTGCTCAGTGCTACATACAACATTTGTAAAATTCGCCTTTCTGATTTTTTAAAATCCAAACATACTTTCTCGTATGTTTTTTATCCCTGACTTTTATGAATCGTAATCGCTCCAGCAGGAACCACTGGATGTTGACTACGTGTGATTTGATATTTTTCCTCACTCGACATATTTACTTGATTCGATATTTTTATTATTGGTGTTAAATTTTGATCAATATTTGCATTTTTCATATAATTACGATAACGAGTTCTTACTTTCACTTCTACTCTGGCCAATTGAAAATCTAACCACAATATAGACGGAATTTTAGTATTTTCTTGAAAAGTAATAAATTTTAATATTCCGCATGTGTGCTCCATTAACCAATCCGTTTTCAACATCACTGTCATTAATAATTATCATATAGTTCATATTAATTTTCAATTTAATCTCAGTTAATAATTCGTTTTGAACTGATTGTTTTTTTAAAGATTGTAATATAAATTTTTTTTTGTACTTTCATCGATATTCTTTGAAAATGTATTCTCGGGAGTAGAGATGATTAACTCACTCTTGCATTGGGATAATTTTCGATTATTGTAAGCGGAAACATCATCTTAAGGTACAAAAAAAGATTTAAAAAAAAAATTTTTTTTCTAATTTTAAAAAAATCGAAAAAAAAATTTTTTGTGTAATTACGTTTGTTTCTTCGGTGGAAACTTTCCGTTCTCTCGTATAAATTGCATTGTAAAATGAACTTCTTTCGAAAAAAACTAAAAAAACTAAAAGACTACTTGACCAAAATGGACCAAAATCTAATCAGCTCTAAGTTACAGCGGGGCACATCGATTGCATCATTCATCATCCTGATCGCGTTGTTACTTTTTCTGAAAACGTTAACGAAAAATTTGATTACATAGAAACGGCTATACGCACACACATACGCACATACGAACATTTTGCTGAAAATAGTCTGAGATGACTGCAATGACCATGAAACGCGAAGATCTGCTAAAAAATCGATTTTCGATTTTCGGGGTAATTACAATAACTTCCCTATAAAATCGGGAAGTTAATAAAATCATGTTACACGCACTTTTTAAACAGCGTCATGTTGCAAGAAATTTTCGTATAGAGTGAAATAGAATTATTTTGTTAGATATCTTCGTACGAAATACTGCCTCTAAATAACATTGTATGGCTAGGAGCCGTCGAAAATTAGTTAATTAGTTAATACTTTTATCTTATTGTTACTACCTCTACTATATAATAATTGCAGCAATTCTGTCGAGCATTACAAGTATGGGATAAATAAGTAAAAAAATTAATTTTCTGTTTCCTACTAAGGATCTTAATAAGAACGATTGGGTTTTGTCATTACATAACATAATAGAATATTTTTTATGAATCATTATTTTATATATAACGCAATAACTTTCAAATTACTTTTGAATTTCGATAAATTTGTAGAATATTACGTAGTAATTACTTTTATTTTTCCTACATCTATAAACTATCGATTATATTGTAAAACAATTATTACAATGGTAATAATAAGGAAATAAGAATGCAATAAGAGAATTACATATAGCACCGACGAGGTACTATTAAAGACTGCCAGCCCCTGTGTTAAACAGCGAGACGGGTAAGTGGGCGCGATGGGCGCGGGGATAACGTAGAGCTTACAGTGAGCTGATATACCACATAGTCAAAAGTTCCACCACCGACGAGATATTCGTCAAGTTGAAGAAGAATGATATAGTAGAATGCTGGCATTACCCATTCTGTAATTGCCTTATAATACTATATATAATTCTCTTATTGCATTCTTATTTCCTTATTATTACCATTGTAATAATAGTTTTACAATATAATCGATAGTTTATAGATGTAGGAAAAATGATAGTAATTACTACGTAATATTCTACAAATTTATCGAAATTCAAAAGTAATTTGAACGTTATTGCGTTATATATAAAATAATGATTCTTAAAAAATATTCTGTTATGTTATGTAATGACAAAATTCAATCGTTCTTATTAAGATCCTTAGTAGGAAACAGAAAATTAATTTTTTACTTATTTATCCCATACTTGTAATGCTCGACAGAATTGACTGCAATTATTATATAGTAGAGGTAGTAACAATAAGATAAAAGTATTAACTAATTAAACTAATTTTCAACGGCTCCTATCCATACAATGTTATTTAGAGGCAGTATTTCGTACGAAGATATCTAACAAAATAATTCTATTTCACTCTATACGAAAATTTCTTGCAACATGACGCTATTTAAAAAGTGCGTGTAACATGATTTTATTTCATTCTGAACTGAACCACTTCCTGAAATATGAATCGCTTATACATTGTATACATTGTGCGACGAGGCGAAGAGCTAGCAGTTGAAGTCGGAAGTCGAAATCTTAAAAGAAGGACCAAAGGAATTCACCAAATATGTTAACAAAAATCCTATAAAAAAATAATGATAAATAATTAAGTTTTGTTATTTGATTAGAAGTCTCACACTGTTATACCCGACCCAACCCGTATCATGTTACAATGTTTCGCTCCATTCCACGGCGACCGAAGCCCTCGAGCTTCGCTTGCCTTTTCTCCTTTCGTCATCACAGAATAGTGTTTCCTGAAAATTGATGTCTCTGGCCAGACTCAAGGTTTCGACATTTATAGGAAGCTTGCTATAATCGTATTTTATTTGTCAAAATTTAGTTTTCTATTTAAAATATTTTGTTGTTAAAACTCATTAATATATTATTATTATTAATATATTTGAAATATTGGAATATTACAATTTGGAATAAAGGGCCTAGCCGGATGAGGTAGTCCTTCGAATTATTCAAACAGCCGTTGCGCCATTCAATTTTTGGTCAATTTTTCCCATTTACTTGCATTAATTTAATCATTTAATTGCATATAATTGAAATGATATTTGAGATTTCTTCCATATTTTTTGGTTCAAAATGTTATTTACACAAAGTGAAAATACACAAAAATTCGACAAATGCAGGTTTTTTAGAGAAATTAAAAAATAGCATTGATCATATTTTTAGACTAGCAACATACCAGAACTTTTTTTACGGCAGCGCGTAAACGACAAAGAGGGACTGAGGTACGAGGCAGCCGGCACAGTTCAAAAGGCTGAGTACCGATTACGTCAATACACATAGGAAAGTATTTTATTTTTCATTGTTTTTTTATGAAATTACCAACGTATTTGTGAGATTCTTCTAATTAAAATGAGTCTAAATACGTCATAATTTGAGCCACATTTATTTATTTAAAGCGTGATCATAACTCGCAATGATATAGGTTATTTAATATAATATAATTTTTAATTATAAACGTAAGGGAGATTGCGGGCCGCTCGATGTTCGGGTTCGGGTCGGGTCGCAGAAAGTTACGCGGCCCGTCGCGTCGATTCGACTTCGAATTCGTCGGGCGGGTTCGAAAAGAATCGAACAAGTTCGGGCGAACGAGTTATTGCGATATCCGAGATTCAAATACTCTGCGTTCTTATGACATAGATAATGGTAATAATGGTTTTCTTTCTTAAGTTATAACGTGATTTCTAATATACCTGGTTTTTTTTATAACTACATTAGGTATAATCGGCAAACGTGTGCCTGCTCTTTATTTATATTAAAGCTTGAAATAATGCACGTTTCATGTGAAAAACTTAGAAGACAATATTTCTGGCTTTTTAACGAATTTTCTCCCAGTGAACTTAGATATGTATCGATAATATATCATTACAATATCCTTACGGAGTTATATACACCTAGAAGGTTACAATATGGTAAAATATAGCAATAATTAAAAACGAAATATAAAAATAAACATTATACATATTATATTTCGTGTTTATATTTTATTCTGTATTATCTATAGGCTCTATATGTATAATTTTTTGTTTTATATGATTTTATTTTAAGTTAATTTCTATTTTATTCTATATTGTATATTATATATTATCTTTTAAGAATTTGTGTAAGGTTAATGATAGTTAAGTAAGTAGGTTACTTAACAGTTAATAAAAACATCACCTACTAAAAAGGTATCATAACTTATTACCACGTTGTCAATATTTTCTTATAATTTTTTCACGTGAAACGTGCATTATTTCAAATTTTAATACAAATGGAGATCATGCACATGTGTGCCAAATATACCTAATGTAGTTATAAAAAAATCCAAGTACATATATTAAAAATCACATTATAAGTTATGAAAGAAATACGTACCATTATTATCATTATCTATTTCATAAGAACCCAGAGTTGATTTTCGGGTATCGTGATAACACGCTCGCGCGGTCTTGATCTATTCTTTTAGAAGCCGCCCGACAAAGGTGAGTCATGGGCCGCTGGATGTGTCTGATGTATCGCGTACCCGACTCGAGTCCGCTTGAGCTCGCTCGACGCCTCGACTGTCTGTCCTGTCAGTGCCCCGACTTGACGATTCGTACGCCTGAAACATGACTGTTTCGCCTGATATTTTCTAGTGCACCCTGGCTGTATTATTATTATTATCCGATTTATGCCGTGTTTGAGCTTATTTTGATTGGGAAAACATTTTCAATCGATAGGTGATGATATCATTATGGTAACGTTCATAATAAGTAATACATATTGGTTTTAGTTAGTAAATGCCAATACGCTGTGCGTTACAATGTTGCCTCTGATGCTGAATCACGACCGTATCGAACGTCGCGTCGCGTTGTGTGCCTCCTAGAGACAACAATGTAAGCGTTTCACCATCATTTATTAATAGCAATTAAATGTTTGTTACGATTCAGAATTCTGCCATAGAAATGTTATCAATCGATTAGTAAATGGTTTGCTGATGAAAACAAGTCTAAACACGCAACAAATCAGACAAGTTGGAGTACAGGCATGCCCAACGCCCAACTCGGCGGCTGAGAAAGTTAAAGAGAGTAATAAAAAATTCAATGACTCTGAGAAAAGTAAAAAATTTAATGACTCCAAGAAAAATGAAAAACTTAATGACTCCGAGAAAAATAAAGAACTTAATGACATTGAGGAAAATGAAAAATTGAATAACTCGAAGACAAATGGAAAACTTAATGACTCCGAAAAAAATAAAGAACTTACTGACTCTGAGGAAAATTAAAAATGTAATAACTCTTAGTTAATAAGCAGTCTTCAATGCCTCTTAAAAATGCAATTAATCATGCAGGGATTGCTCAGGTGTTTCTCTCTATATTAAAAAATACTTAAAAATCCTTTGACAAATTCTATTTTGTGGCGTCAGGATGTACTGCTTTCGATATTCCATCACAGTTTGTATTTTGTATAGTATATATTATTTCTCCTCTTTGTTTCTAGATAAAATTTAATTATGATCCTCCATTAGTTTAACGCCCCGTTCAGCGGTATCATTGACCACATTCAGTCCATGTTTCAGTCAGACTGCTTATTATTCATAATAACTTCTTTTTCCGATATTAGAACTGTTTTTTTTGTAGATTGGAGCGTATTAATGAATTTATTTAAGGGAGTAGAGAGACTTCCAGGATTGCAAGGGTGCTGGATTCACCTTCTCAAACACGGGGTTTTCCACTAGTCAAAAACGCTAGATAAAAGATCGATCTAGGGCACTATCTGCCGCAAAAGACCCATTTTTTCGTTTACGAGGCGTAATTTGCATTATTCGGCAGCATGTAGCTATAAAAATAGCTACATGCGCAGTTGTATGCTTCCGAATAATGCAAATTCCGCCCCTTAATATCTCGGTCAGTTATGTATATACCCAAGTAGCACAGAAATATCCTATTTACGTTCAGAAAAGGCCGGCTTCGGATATTCCGATGTTCGGAAAATGTACAGGCAAAGCCCAAATGTTCTAGTAACGGTCTAGTAAGGTTCTACGAAAGTCCCTAGAAAGTTCATGTTACAAAATGGTATACTTTATAAACGTTCAGTGGCGACGTCCTTAGAAAAGTTTAGGATATTCGAAAGTAACGTTCTCTGGGAGTCCTTAAAAACAGCTTTTAGGATGTTCGAAAGTAACGCTCGCTGGCCATTTTGTGAACGCTTTCTGGACATTTTGTAAAGGTTTAAAGAAGTAACATTTATTTAAAATTTCATTTATTTTATAATTTTTTTTGCATTGGGTATATGCAACAAACAAGATTTTACAAGATTATATTGACATTTACGAACATAACAAGATTGTAAGATTTGCTTCTTATTTCCGACTGCTGCAACCTCTTGGCTCCGCTTCCTGCTGTCTTCTTTCAAACTCTCTGGATCTGTTTAGAGTCAGCAATTCCACGCTGGAGGCAGTAACTAGAAATAAAATATGTTTTTATGAAAAAAGATATACTAATTACAGTAATAGGATGAGATGTATAGCTATGAATGTAGTAATTTAATGTTCTATCTGTAGGGCGATTTCTTTTTTGTATCTACATACCAATCTTGCTGCAACTTCCTCGCTCCTCTTCCTGCTGCCTTCTTACGTGCACTCTGTGTCTCTTCGGGGGGATGGCGTATGCTCCACTGATAGCAGTAACTAGAAATAAAATGTATTTTCAAGAAAAAAGATATACTAATTACAGTAATACGATGAGATGTATAGCTATGAATGTAATAATTTAATGTTCTATATGTAGAGCGAATTCTTTTTTGTATCTACATACCAATCTTGCTGCAACTTCCTCGCTCCTCTTTCTGCTGCCTTCTTTCAAACTCTCTGGGCCTGTTTAAAGTCAGCGATTCCACGCTGGTAGCAGCGGCTGAAAATAAAATATATTTTTAAGAAAAAAGATATATTAATTACAGTAATACGATGAGATATATAGCTATGAATGTAATAATTTAATGTTCTACATGTAGAGTGATTTCTTTTTTATATCTACATACCAATCTTGCTGCAACTTCCTCGCTCCTCTTTCTGCTGCCTTCTTTCAAACTCCTCTCGGCCTCTTTACAGTCAGCGATTCCACGCTGATAGCAGCGGCTGAAAATAAAATATATTTTTAAGAAAAAAGATATACTAATTACAGTAATAGAATGAGATGTACAGTTATGAATGTAATAATTTAATGTTCTATATGTAGGGCGATTTTTTTTGTATCTACATACCAATGTTGGTTTTCTTCTCCAAACTTAGGGGAGTGGGTAAAATTTTATTTTCTGTCCCACACAATACGGTTTTCCTTCGTTTTGACTTCTTCGCCGCTTGCATATGGTCACAGCTCGTCACAGACGAGAACACTCCTCATCTTGGATTTCCAGGATTCATCATCTACTTTGTCGATATTCTGCGCGCCGTGTAAATAGTACCGTCATTTTTTCTTCTTCGGCATTGACCGCGTTTTCACTTTAGAAGTTAGGTTTTCGCGTGAATTATTCACTGTACGGCGTACGGTATGGTCACATATTGTGCAAGATTTCTCGCGCGATGGCGGCGATTTCAGCTTCAGTAAAGTCGATAGAATAGGGTACCTTGAGCACCCCGCAGAATTAAAAAAAATTGTTATTATTTGAATCTGAAAAATGAATGTATAACATGTGTATTTGTGTATATTTTGTAACTCGTAGGACACGTCCTGAAGTCTTTTTCGTCTTTTTGTCCGGAACAGATTAGATTTAACAGATCTTCATATTAATAGATACGTTACTGTTTGGGCCGCGCATGCGCGTGAAATCTTGTACCATATCGGTTGATTCGAAACATACGAAACCGAAAGAATTATTCTGCGGAAATGAAGAGATATTCGCAAGAAACTGCTACGCCCTAGTTCAGACACGGCGGAAACCGCGCGATTTTTGTTTTTGATTGTTCGACCGCGCGGTTGCGTGTGAACGAATACATAAACGCTAATATTTATACATAAGGTACGCGGTTCAAATTGGTTCAAATCGCGCGGATTCCGCCGGGTCTGAACGAGGTTTATTGTTACTGTGTAACATATAATAAATCTAAGCCGTATTTATTCAAATTATTGCAAATATATAGATTTGGGTTAGGTCTAAACAATCTACAAATTCTGGATGACATCTACAATGAGAAGATTACATATGTGAACAGAGTGAGTTGTGGTTAGGTCCTGGGAGGGGTGGAGAGGGTCGGCACGACACGCATACAAAAATCCAGGTCAATAGCAATAGTTTTTTGCGAATATCTCGAAAACTAAAAGAGACCCCTCATATGCGAAAAGGAAAATATGTGAAAAAGTTGTTCAAAATGTGTAGCTGTATAACACATTTAAATTTCATCAAAATCGGAGAGGATTTCTAAATAATTACCCCACTTTTTTGCGAATATCTCGGTAACCGTTCATTTTTGCAATATTATTTTTTCGGTGTCATATCACCCCTCTCCTCCCTCACCATACGCGCCTACCACCGCAGGCGTTGTCAATATACTAAACCACCCCCTGGTTTTAATCGACAAACTTTGGGAGCATATTCTACAAGTGGAAATAAGACAAAAATGTTATTTGAAGTTTGCTCAGAAACGCTTTATGTATTACAAAGTTATAAACAAGTAAAGTTGAAACAGAAATTTAAAAAAAAATGTAATTTGTAGATTCTTATCGCAGTTTCGGATTTGGGTAATCATCCGAAGGCTGCGCCGACTTGACCCAGCCGCGCGTAGTCTCGACTATAAGGAGTCGAGACTCTCGACTCCTTATAGTATTATTTAAAATTATTTAAAACTGCTTTCAGATTCTTGCCCATTATTTAAAACTGCTTTCAGATGTTTGCCCAAAGGCAAGGGCCAAGGTAAAAGAATTGCAGTCAGGATTAGTAGAAGAGACTCAATTAAGCAAAAGAAAAATAAAAGCGATGAACGATAGCGATGACGAGTCCGATTCAATGTTGCCTCCGCCTTCGGCATCAAAACGACTGAACGCGTTAGGTACGTGAATACAAAATCAAATATGCTACTAATTGTGCTAATTGTTTAATTACATTCCGTCAATAATCATTGCATCGGTATGACAACCGTGATTATTGTTTTCATGTACATGCAGCGACAGGGCTATAGATGCATTAAACAATATCGGACAAATGAGGTTCCGAGGAATTCTGTAATTATTGGTAAGCTATGTAAACGAATCTAAATATGGAAGTATGTATTTCTAAGCATGGAATCTAATAAAAAATTTTTATTTTTAGGAAACTCGCCGACCCAAAAATGACAAGTACAGTGTTTTCTCGATAATTGCCCAAAATACTATCATAGTTATGATATGACAATAGTTATCACCAGATTTCCTCTCTGCTATCACAAAACTTCAACCTCCCAGAGGTGCTTAGTCGTAACCAGTCGTAACCAGTCGTAACACGTCTATAATACACAGTGGGTCCGTGAGACAGGCAGGCCAGATGACATTTGGGACATTTGTCGAGAAAACACTGTGAACAGCATTGGAAAACGACCACCGACAAACAGCGTCTACTACGATTTTCACCACTTTTGATCCTCTATAGCTCGCGTCTAAATCGATTTCAATGACATTTTCAGGACGTGTAAAAAAGTTATCGTCTTTTTTAGAGCGTCCGAATATGAATTTGAGTAACTGTATATAATTAAAGGTACGCTCTAAAAAAGACGATAACTTTTTTAATATTGTACCATACGATTTGAACTTTCTTGGGAAGCTAGAGCGATTAGTTTACTACAGGATGTGAAAAGAAATTTTTATCGGGACAGTAGAAATATTGAAAAATATTGAAAATTTAATAAGTATGCTCTTTGGACTGTGCCAATTATATCCACTGTGAAAGTTTCATCGAAATCAGTTGATGCGGAATGGAACGACAGGCATTGAAAGATGTAAGAATTCTTAGATATACATACAGTGAACCGGATTAATATTCGGATGCTCTTAAAAAGGCGATAACTTTTGTAATATTGCACTACAAGATTTGAACTTTTTTGGGAAGCAATTTGTTTGTTACAAGATCTGTAAAAAGTTTTTCCAAAAGTAATAATTGATCGAAATTGCAGAAAAAATACTAAAAGTAGCATTTTACAAATTTTTACGTGGGTCTATATCGACAATTTAAAAAAATACGTTTTGTATATCTTTGCCTATTAAGCATATTTTGAAAATTTCGTCAAATTCTGTCGACGTTGCAATGAGCTCCAAACGTTTAAAGTTGGTCAAAATTGCAGATTTTCACGATTTTCGGCCTATAACTGCAATAAATCTAAAGATTCCTACATCTTTCAATGCCTGTCGTTTTTTCCCGCATCAACCGATTTTGACGAAACTTTCTCAGTGCATATAATTCAACAGATCTACAAAACGTATTTTTTAAAATGTTCTGCGATATGCGATGTGTGTTGTACGATCTCGATGTATGTGGATGTGTGTTATACATCGTTTTGCGCTTTTCTTTGAGCCAGTTCATTGTTAATTGCTGTGATATGCATTTGATGTATTCTTATTATGAAAAAATTTGTAAATAATGTATAACTTGCGATATTTGTAATGAAACAGTGTTATCGCGCTTGATAATATGGTTTCAATTTATTAATAAGTAGAAAGTTGTACATATACTGTTTATAATTGTTATAATATTCAATAAACTATATTTAAAATGTAGTAAAATGTTTTAATTTGTTTTATTTTTAAATAAATATTATAAATTATCAAGCAATGGGTAGTATGGATTTTAAATTCCCGCGTTTTCAATTCAGATGGCGCTCGATTTCCGTGCTAACAGAAAAATACATTGAGTGAAAGTACCCTTGCATGAAGTAAGAGTAAGGAGATCTATCTGTACAGTTTGGAAGTGGCGACAAAACTTGTTCCCGTTTGGGGAGGTACGCCAAATGGAATGGATTGGACAGAGATTGTCAGTGTCAAACACGTGTTAAACGATGAAACGGAAAGGTTAGAAATATATGGTTATGTTATGACGTGCAAATACGCAAAATTTGAAGAAAAATGTTATAAATTTTTTTAAAAAGATTTGCAAAATCTTATTATTTTTATAAAATGAAGAGGTGTTATATATTTAATAATTAATAAGTATGACACAAATAAATGTTATATATTTTTTCTTACAATATAATTAAAAGTACCCAGACAGCACAGCCTGCCCGAGCCCACCGCCGGCCCAAACCTCCCGAGGCCCGTGACCTACAGGTTACTACCTAACACAATGCTTGGATCGGCTCGAGGCTGATTCCGTTGGATCTTTGCCTGCTTCTTATGCGCGCAATGGCCCGGAAATAGCCAGGCATGGGCTCGAGCCCACAGCCTGCCGGCCGTGCCAGATTTCAGCCAGATTTCAGCCAGAGTCTAATGTGGCCAATCAGTGCTTCGATTGAGCCCAACTTTTCTCGCGCATGCGCGTCACAGTGCGGGTCGCATAGAAATGAGGATTGCAAGGGTGCGGGATTCGCGTTCTCATTTCTTAATAATACAAAAATTTGATTTTTCAGTAGTCAATAACGCTAGATAAAAGATCAATCTAGGTCGTGATCGCCCTCGAAAGTCCTATTTTTACATTTACGAGTCGTAATTTGCATCATACGGAAGCATACAACTGCGCATGTAGCTATTTTCATAACATATATAATGCAAATTACGCCTCGTATAGGAAAAAAAAAGACTTTTGAGGGTGTTTGCTGCCTAGATTGATCTTTTATCTGGCGTTTTTGACTACTGAAAAACCCCTTGTTTGTATTATCACGAAATGAGAACGCAAATGCCGCACCCTTGCAATCTTGTAAATGGGCTGAAATCTAGCTGAAATCTGGCACGGCCGGCAGGCTGTGGGCTCGAGCCCATGCCTGGCTATTTCCGGGCCATGGCGCGCATAAAAAGCAGGCTGAAATCGAGCCGGTGTGCTGTCTGGGTAGTTGTAAGAAAGTAGGTTTCTTATAATGTAATTAATAGGATTATATATATGTATATAATATATATTATATATATATATATTATATATATATATTATATATATATGTATTTATATACTTTTCTCGCGACATCTTCTCTCTCCACATCATGTTTAGCCTGGAACAGCTCCTACATCATCTTTAGCATGGAACAGAACCTACACCTACAAATCGAGCCGGTGTGCTGTTTGGGATGTTATTATTATCACTGTGTATTTTCTATTAACCCAATACTACCATTAATATTGTACTTTATATCTTTATTTTTGTACTGTTAACCTAGTTTGTAAGGATAGAATGTATTTAATAAGTTTTGTATCATAATTACCAGTTTATGGACCTAACCTGGTCTAAAGCCTTAGTTCTTCACCGGTCATAACATAACCATGTATTTCTAACCTTTGTGGTTTGACACGTGTTTGACACTGACATTCTCTGTCCAATCCATTCCATTTGGCGTACCTCCCCAAACCGGGGACAAGTTTTGTCGCCACTTTTTTCTTCTATACGCTATCGAGATAGGTCTCCTTACTCTTACTTCATGTACCCTTGCTCACGCCTAGGAACATTCGTAAAACCTAAGAAACGAACATTCCTAAAAAGTTGTAGAATTCAAGTCCTAGGGTCATTCGTAAAACTTAAGAAACGGAGATTCCTAGAACGTCCAGAATTCAAGCCCTAGGGTCATTCTTCGAATGTGAAGAATGGACGTAGGACTTCTGGGCATAAACTGGCATAAACTGAAACGTACGTTCTACGAACGACCGTGGCTACTTGGGAATAAACTTGTGTATGCTAGTAAAATCAATTTATATATATTATCCAATTTATTCTATTATTTGTTTAACAACTAATAAATCTATAAATTGTTTCATAAACTAAAAAATACTTTCTGCATTTTCGTATTCTCCAATCAGTCCAAATAAATACCATCAACCGGTTCTCATATAACAATTTTTATTAATGCAATTATGACAGTAACAAAACGTTTCTATGTAAAATTAATACATATTTTGAACACAGGTTCTACATTTTTAATTTTTTGCAAGGTTAAAAATGTAATTAAAAAAGTAATGAGAAATAAAAATAAAAATCGCTGCACAGGGATTCGAAGGCTAGCTCCAGATTGCGATTCATACGCTCGACGGCTCGACAGCCGAATTTCAGTTTCGTTTCTGTAGAGCAATACAACACGGCAAGTGCTAAAAATGAATTGTGGCTGGCGCAAGCGCACAAGCAGCGTACACGGATATAGTAGAGGTACGCTCGTGTGTGTAGCGCGCGAGCGCGTTGGGAAAGGAACGTTCTGTTTCTCACTCCAGGCAGAATATATCCTAGAGGGCGTAAGAGAACACCGAAAAATTCGAGGCACACCAACTCCCATAAGGCTGACAGTCTTTAATAGTATCTCGTCGGTGGTTGTGGCGTCTCAGCAACATGTTTCTCCCGCTCACCACCTTGGCGCTTCCGGCACATTGACAAGAAGGAAACAGATTCTTTTACCACGACCGATATTTTCGATTTGTTAATTTTGACCTTTTTTTATTTATATCTTTCTTTTTTATTGATTTTATGTTGCTAAGTATTAATGTTCTTTTTTTTATAATGTTTTATGTTTTATGTTCATTTATTCATTCAGCTACAGATTGTAATCTTGTCAACATCAGTTAATACAAAAATAAAAGTTCTAATATTAATTATATTCGAACACGTAATTCCAAACTATAGACATACTATGCATATATAGAAAATATAACTAGAAAATGTAACCATAAACTAATCACCCAGCACAACTCACGATGGTAAACTACAGCTGAATTCTCGTTCCGTGCGCAATCCATTTTGTGTCCAATTCTACATGTGCGTATTCTGTGTGTATATTTTATTTAAATTAAAACATAATTTGTACATTATTTTCATACATGTTATTATTTACATTCATATATTAATATTTACAAAACATGTACAAACTATTTACGACTATTACAAACTATTTACAGACTATTTACGAATTATAACTTACAACTATTTACAAATTGTAACTTACAACTATTTACAAATTATAGCTTACAACTATTTACAAACTATTTACAAAAATCTATTTACAAAATAGATGGAATAGGATGACAGGCGTGGGCGTTCAAATAATAACAACTATCGACGGTGAAGCCGTCCACCAAGAATGCGATTTATTACAAAATACAAATAGATAAATACAAGATACAAATTATTTACAAAAGAATTTACACGTCGATGTCCGAGTCATCAGACGTCTCCAACAACTCGCCATTTTCTTCAAAAACGAAATCAGTAATATGGTCGAGTTCGTGGAGCCTGTCTTCCTCCTTTATTGCGTGGCGAATGAAATTTTGCCAATTCTCGGTGGACACATTTCCGATGGCTTCGTCTACAAGTTGGCGGACATCTGCCAACTTGTACGTCGTATACCGCGCTCGAATAAATTCTTTAACTTTTGCCTATGCGAGCTCGATTGGGTTTAGCTCGCAGTGGTAAGGGGAAAGGCGTACCACGGTACATCCATGTTCTGTGGCATATTCATCAATAACGAAGGTGTTGGGTTGCCGATATTTATCAACTAAAGCTAATAATTGAACCTTGACGTTCCGTGGATTTACCTTTTCCCCCTTACCCTCCAGCCACGTGATTATGTCATTCCTTCTGGAATTCTTTGTTGGATACTTATCCTTCTTCACGCTATGGTATGGCGCATTGTCCATAACAATGACTGCCCCATCTCGCTGCACGGGCAAAAGTTTGCAGAACCATTCAAAAAATGTGTCCCCGTATCTTATTATGATAATCGGCTGTGTCTTTCTTCGGTTCGAAACAAAGGAGGGCCTCAGATACAAACCCGTCTGCTGACCCGACGTGCAAAATAATAAGTCGCTTACCTTTTCCGGTGGGAGCGGATATGCCCATCGATAAGCCCCTTTCTTCAGCGTCCCTTGGGCAGCTGACACTAGTGTCGACCCACTATCTCCTCTTGCAGTCCCCGGCATTGATCCATGTTTCATCGAGGTAATAGATGGGACGTCCTTCTGCACGTACGGTTCTAATTGTTTCAATGTACCTACAATGTAAATTGTAAAGTGTACAATAGTGTAAAAAGCATTTTTGAATGTATGTAGATTGTTACTTACTGTTTCCGCCAGAATACAATACGGGGTTAATCTATTAGGGCACTGTTGCGCTTCCTGACAATGTATTTAAACTCCATACATTTCAGAAGCGTATGGAGTGTCGACTTCTTGAATGATGGGAGTTCTTCGTCGTTGTTTACTCCATGCAGAATCTTCTCCAACGTTGGAATCTCTCGATTCAACCAAAAGCTGTGGACCTTCTTCCTAATAGCTATTAGGTCTTCTTCCGACGTCTTCTCCAATATGCTCAATCTTCGCCTCTTCTTGTTCGGCGATGTTACCGTGTCTGTAGATTTGTATTCCGCCAGGGTTTTGCATCCAGTAATCCGTCCAATTCCTGTCTTCTTAGAAAGCGATTGGACGAGAGACTTATATGTCATGCCTGGGTTCACTATAATAGCATGCTTATACAAATTCACCAGAATCTGCTTCTGAGCAGATAGCACGAACTAAATAAAGACAAAAACACAAAACCATACACCAATCATGCATGATAAATAAAACACAGGCAAAAACCATGCATGAGCATGCAAGATAAATATTTATAATGCGAACTTACCTTCCCTGACGGATTTCTCTTTGGTGGTGACATATGGGATGGACCAGGAACTTCCTCTTCCATTTTAAATGCCCTGAAATCACTTAAAGTTCTCTAAAATTTTACCGCCAAAAACACTTTGAAAAACACACCCGGTATAGCTGCGAATGAAACGGTTTGCGGCGCTGCAGCACGTGTCGTCACTTCGGTGCCACTGCGCGTATGCGCTGTGCATTAGAAAGGGTACGTATGGAGCAGTATGGACAGTGTTCCGATTGATGGTGCACTTTCTCGCGCAAGCGCGACCAAAACAGTAGCGTATCTACAATGACGCAGCAGAGCGGCCAGGGCCCTGACGCCTTGAGGCAGTTATATTGGCAGGAATGTACCGAAACAATCTGTTCCGGACAAAAAGACTTTAGGACGCGTCTTACGAGATACAAAATATACAAAAATATACATGTTATACATTCATTTTTCAGAATCAAATCATACCAATTTTTTAAAAGTCTGCGGGGTGCTCAAGCAACCCGATTCCATCGAAAAAGTTACGTTACTGAGGCTGAAATTGCCGCGCATGCGCGAGAAAGTGCACCATCAATCGAAACACTGAGAATGGAGTGGGAGTCTTACCAATTAGGACGAAGATGCGCAGCGACGGACGAAAACAGGTCTTCATTCTTCACGCGGTACTACTCTCTCGTTGAATATAGTTTAAGTATATAGCGATAACTCTTTAAAAAAGTATGATCGAAACAAATATTGAATTTTCAAACTGTGATATATTTTATGTGTTGCAGAAATAATTGATTTAGAGACAGTGATTTTTGACGCTATCTGTCATTATTAAAAAACTTGTAAGTACAAGGTGTATTATCTAATTTATTTTAGAAATCCTTAAGTGATTTAATGTTATTTACAACATTAAAAGTAAATAATGCTTTCATGTTTCACGTATTACTTACCATTTTACTAATTTTTAGTTTTGGAACGAGTCCTGTGTATTTGTAATATATTTTAAAATAATTATATTGTTATATCCAACTTTATTTATAAACATAATATAATAGTTACGTATATTAATTTTTGAAAAATTGTTCTAGGTCATCGTGTCGCCACTAAGATATGCTGCGATTTTTCTTCCGCCAAAAATGCTGGTCCGGTCTAGTCCAGGACATGTTAGTACATATATATCGGCAACATGTGGGAGAAAATTTAACAGGCGATTCTTCAAGATAGTATGAGACGAAAATCAAGAAAAAAAATGGTGATGTCCGTTTTCGATGGATGAAATCATCAATGGGATATTATATCTGATTAAAATATTTTTTGGGTAAGTAAATTCTGTCTATAAAAAGTTAGTTCAAAAGTAATGGACATGATACTTTGTGATTTCTTTAATTGTATTTAACAGACGATGCAATCTGGGCCAATTACAATTCTCTGATATTGGGATACTGGAAAAAATTAAAATGTGGAAAAATGATGCAAACTTGTTGCATAAAGAATTGTAAGGAATCACAAAACCGTGATAAAAATATATCTTTTCACAAGTAAGTAAGTATTTTATACATAATATCATATAACCTATAACAAACAAATTTATTTAAAGATTTTCAAAGCGGAGCAATAGTCGTTGACCCGAAGAAGATAGAGTAGTTTTAAGTTTTCTATTATATTCTAGTCAAATTTTGTCAATGAATTACACAGTATCAATGTTTGTTGAGGTTATTAGATTTGCTCATGATTAGGATCCAACCCAGTCAACCAGGCGTGTCGAGCCACATCTCGAGCCCAGCGGGCGGAGGACATACAGCGGCCATTACAGTGGTCGAACGTCGCTCGGGGCTAACCTAACCACACGATGACTTGTAGATTGTGCCCAGGCCACAAAAGATCGTGTGGGCTCGTAGTTTTGCCTCGACACCATCCCGGCACAAGTCGTTCTCGCCACTGTGATATACGTCTTGGTTCCGTAACCGCGGGACTTGCCTCTAGATGGCACGAGCGAATATTTTATTCCGTTTTCGCGGCAGGGATTCAACGCCTCAAAATACTAAAGTATTAAACTCCCGAACGCGGCTCTATCTTGGAAGGTTATATATAAGAAAAACGTTCAAAGAAATGTAATCTATGGAAAATTAGCTATGTATTTCAAAATAGATGATCTTTTCACAACGAAAATTTTCTCAGAGCAAAGCGCGCTGCCCTTTTTCCGTTCCTTTTTATCGGACTTCTGGTTCCAGGATGCGTCGATGGTGGGGCGTCGCACAGTGGTTCGAAACCGTGAAAACGTGAACTAAAGTCGAATTTTCAATTCCGTCGAAATTTTTTGAAATTTTTACTATAAATTCTTATATGTCTAAAGTAAGTTTTGACATACATGCGGGTGGCTTTAAGTCACTCCGAATTTTTTTCCAGAGCGTTGAAAAGAGCGAAAAAGGAAGTATTATATATCGAGCTGAAATCGACGTACTTGGCCTCGTTATATTTTGTGATTGATTGGAAATAGTTTAAATCTACTAATGTAGTGTGAAAGAGCAGCCTTTTAGTTACACGTACGCAAAAGATGAAAATAATAACAATAATCTTAACCCTTAAACAATATTCTTTCCTGGATCCCTTCTATTTTCTGCTTTTTAAGATTCAACTGGACCTACGAAACGGAATTAAAGCCGGGTATTGATAAAACCTGCACGGATGTGTTCGTTAGAACCTATTGAAGGTGACTGTACAAGAATTTCGTGCAGCAACTCGCATCCGCGAAAGTTATAACAATATATGTGCAGTCACTATGCCGAAATTTGCGGCGCGCGCGTAATGTGAAGAACTTGTGGGTCATTGCATGTCAAATCAATTGATTCTGCAGTTTTCCGTACCCAAATTTGATCAGAAGATAAACTACATATTCCATTCTTAATATTAATACAAAAATGAACACGACTACAAGCGAATATCATAAGTATTTCAGACAACAAACTTAAAAAATGAATCTGTTGGAACCTCCTCGTCCTACATACACCTCATCGAGACCTCGTACTCGAGAACTATATGAAAAACTAACCGGTAAGGATATTATTTACAGATTTAGTTCATATCCATTTACAATAGGTGTCCTTAGTATTGTTAGTATACAATGCAAATGGACGCATTTGCTAGTTTCGAGGATTAAGACTTGCGTCTCATTCATATACAAATGAATGTAATAAGTGATAAAGATATTGAATAGATACAAGAGCTACGAACTGCACACTTCGAGTCCGTTGCGTGTTTAAATTACAGATACAATGTTGTCTTCACGGTTCGCTCTCGAGTCTCGTTTGTTTCCCTGATGCGTTGAGCCACTTCGATTCCTATACTACAATAGTTATATGGACATCCGATCTCAGAACGCTATTAGAACTATTCCTTGTCCGAACGCGAATTTTGGCAGAAGTATCTGTCGCTTTCACAGTAATCAAGGAATAGCAGCACAAAGAATTTGTGTCACTCCATCTTGTGAGATAGAAATCGCGCACAAAACGATATCCAACGTTAACAAACGTTGTGTTTCGGTCTTTTTAGTTCGGATTTGTTGTGTTACTACAACATTTTATTAACATTGTATTGTGTTGAGCGTGCAAGTGCAATTTGTGATTTCCTCGGTTTGGGCTGAATAATGGCATTGAGACAAATTACGCGCCTGCAGTTACACGAACTGATGTTAAATTGTTCGGGTCTGACAACAGAAGACAAAAAAAGTGTTGCGATGAATTTTTTAAAAAGGATTTTTTTCATCGAGGAAGACGAACCAGCAATGCAAGAACTTTCAAAATACATGCAGAATACCTTCTTCTGCAATTATTTTCGGTTTTGGAATTCGTGCCACAGAGCGAACGCACGATTTTTAAGAAAATATACTGGCTGGCTTACACAAGAAATTGTGTTTCCTGATATAGTTCTTCGGTGTCTACCTAGTACGCATAAAAAAGGGCGTCCATCGAAGACGTTTGAAGAATCCTGTGACGCTGTAAAAAGGCGGAAAACGGAGAAACTTCGACAATTGCACTCCTCTGCAGAAATTGTTTATGCTGCTGTAATGGAACTCCGGCAACAAGGTGACAATGCTACGGCTGCATTATTAGCGGAATGCATCTCTGTACCAACTACATCCGCTACCATCCTGGAAAAATGGAGAAGCAAGGAAATTACTCAATCAAAAATGACTCCTGAAAAAGCACTATCAATGATAATAAACCTAAATTTATCTAAAGAACAATATAATTCACTGCGTTCTATAGCAGAAGAACATGGGCATGATTTGTACCCTTCATATATAAAAACATTAAATGCAAAAAAACAGTTTTATCCGGAAGGAATTTGTATAAGTGAAAATAAATGTGAAGTGCCACTACAAAATTTATTGGACAAAACGAGTGACAGAATTGTTAATATTATTTCGCTTTATAACAATTTAAGTGGGAGTGCTTTAACTTTATTGTGTAAGT
This sequence comes from Lasioglossum pauxillum, assembly GCA_933228785.1. Taxonomy (NCBI): domain Eukaryota; kingdom Metazoa; phylum Arthropoda; class Insecta; order Hymenoptera; family Halictidae; genus Lasioglossum; species Lasioglossum pauxillum. The sequence continues at coordinate 24,265,065 of OW121703.1, read as the reverse complement.
GGGGTTTCGATGGATGCAGTGGATTTTCGCGTTATAAACAAAAAATAAATGCAGAGGATTTTGAAGATAGCAGTGCTTTTGTTACGTCTTTGGTGCCTCTTCGGTTGATAGAAAATAGTAGCCAGCAAGTAATATGGAAAAATCCTGTGCCTTCATCCACACGGTATTGTAGGCCTATTAGGATACAATGGCTTCACGAAACAGATGAGCTATCAAAAAATGAAGAAACATATATAAATGAGCAAATTGAAGCTCTAAAACCATTTCTGTCAAAAATAGGTGAAATACGGTTTTCTTTGCTTCTCACAATGATTGACGGAAAAGTTTGCAACGCATTAGCTGGTGCTTCGGGGATGCGGTGTTACATTTGTAACGCTACGATTTCCCAGTTAAATTCACTTGACAATATACAGAAAAGGCCTGCTCAAACAGAAATGTACAAGTTCGGATTGTCAGTACTGCATGCCTATATCTGCTTTTTTGAATGTTTGCTGCATATTTCATATAGACTGGATTTAAAAACATGGAAAGTTCCGAAAGAAAAAAGGACAATTTTTGAAGATAGAAAAAAAACTGTGCAAGAGAGATTTCGTCGAGAAATGGGCCTACTAGTTGATATACCAAAACCAGGATATGGCACAACAAATGATGGCAATACTGCCAGAAGATTTTTTGATAATCCGACACTATCATCACAAATTACAAGTGTAGATGAAGATCTCATTTCAAGATTTGGTTTAATATTACGAACTATTAATAGTGGCTATGAAATTAACGTACAAAACTTTCGCGAGTACTGTTTGACTACTGCACGAAGATATATAGAACTGTACAACAGGTATTATATCCCTGTTTCTGTACATAAAATACTTCTTCACGGATCCACCGTTATTGAGGAATCAATATTACCTATCGGACAATTGTCTGAAGAAGCACAAGAGGCAAAAAACAAGGATATTAGGTATTTTAAGGAGCACCATACGCGGAAATGTTCACGAGTGAAAACCAATGAAGACCTGTTTAATAGATTACTATTAAGTTCCGATCCTCATTTAAGTTCATTAAGTTCATATCATAAAAAACAGGAAAAAAGAGACTTGGACCAAGACATGTTAAGTTTAATCGTTTTACCCGCGGATACTTGAATGGAATTAGACTAGACAATACAACGAACAGTGAAACTGGCAGCATAGCAGGAGGGATACTGACAACGACAAATCATTGTAAGACACTGAAGGCTGAGATAGTAAGTATCGTAAAATAATTTTTTTATAATGTATAAAAATGAGCGTGAGAATAAACTTTCTCCTTTAAAGTTCTGCCAACATAAAGGCCAAGTGGCGTAAGATTCCCCATTTTTGTTAATAACTTTTTAATAAAGCGTTAAACAACCTATGTTTATATAACATTTTTTTCTTATTTAGGCCCATAGAATATACTGACAAAGTTTGGCACTTTAAAACCTTGTTTATCCTGTATAAAGGTAGTTTATAATTGTTGTTATTTATCGTAGTAAAAAAATTACTCGAAAATCAGATTCTACGACCAAAGAAACCCCTAAATATGTCCTGCTAAAAAAAATAACGTAAACATAACAACGCTATGAATTTAGTTCGCGTTTTCACGGTTTCGAACCACTGTGCGTCGTGAGGTCCAATCAGAAGGGTAGTCTCCTCCCCTAATTCGATGTCGTGTAGCAGTCTTGTGGGGGAAGATGTCGTGGGCGTCCCAATTTCCCAAGCTCGGGGCGAAAGGCCTCGCAGGGGTAGCCAAAAGAGGAAATTGTCCAGGATCGTGCACGTGTACTCAACGTGTCGCGTACTTGACCGTCGCTGCTCGATTCCTCCTAAAAAGGTCCTTTGTTTGGGACGGCAAATTTATGGCTCAAAATCCTTGCCGAGAATTTGAGAGCTGTCCTCGGGTCTTCGATTTCTCTTAAAGAAGGGTCCATTGTTTGGGCCGGTAAATTTATGCTTCGAAATCCTTGACGAGAGCTGGAAAGTTGTCCTTGGGTCTGCTTTCCCTTGAAGGGGTTCTAGCCCCGTCGAAGTGGTTCCGCTCCTTTATGGGTTGCAGATGGTCTTCTTTTCCTGTTATTTTTCCTACTCGAGTGACCTCCTATCTTTGTCGCAATATTCGTTAGCTACATATCTACGAGATTACTATTAAACGGGTTCCTACTTATTCCGGCATTCAAATACTCGCGGTGACGTGAATATAGTAACAACAAGGATGGCGCTGGTTTCGATAGGGCGACATCACACCTCCCCCTTAAAATAAAAAAAAGGATATTACGTGTATAGAGTAACACCTTTTTTTTCGGACGTTTCGCATAACATTTTTTTTTCTTTTTCCTTCTTTTTTTGCATAACATATCTTTAACATACAACTTAACTATATGATAATGTGCTACAATATCAACTAACGGTTAATATAGAATAATAATAACATGTCGATCGCGATGGTTTGTCGACAACTATAATAATGTTATAAGTAGTAGAAATAATAAGAGTGGTGGTAAGAAATGGTTATAGCACTACTTATTATGCACGAGTAAAAAAAAATGCTAGTATAGTATCTAATATAAAACATGTACGAACTAATAGGGAGGCTAAATACAGTAAATAATACATTCTTAATGGTAATTATCAAAAGTACTTATAGGTATATCTATCGAAATTAGAATGACGGTCGTAGTAATAATCTCAGTTATGATGATTATAGTCGCAGAAGAACGTCGTAACTTTAAATATGAAAATAGTTTACACTAACGACATAGCTTAAGTATAATTACACGTATCCGCCTACATTCCGCGGTTATGGTATATACTTCTGAGGGTGCATACTTAAGCACTTTCGCTGGGGCTCATTGAATTAATATCGCAGGTGCCTTACGGGTCAAGTTGTGGATCGGGTATTGGTTCGGGTCTAATATGGGCTAACTTTAATTTATTAGTGTGAACTATCTTCGTATGGGATTGGTTAATTGCGATTGCAGCGTTGAGATCATCGAACAATCGGGTTATCTTGTACGGTCCGTCCCATTGGGGGTCAAACTTAGAAATTCGGGGTTCGCGAAGTAGGTACACGTAGTCATCAATTTCGAACTTGTGCGGATTGACGTTCCTATCGTGAAGCCTTTTACATTTAGCCTTGGCTTTCTCGAGGGTTTGGGCGGCAGAGCCTTGTATGTTTGAAATTGTGGAGAAAAGGTCATCGAAATACTGGGTGAACGTCCGGGGTACTTGTTCGTCGGCAAATTCTGAGGGGATACGGGCCTTCTTACCGAAAATGAGTTCATGGGGGGTGAATCCTGTAGATTCGTGAACGGATGTGTTGTATGAGAACATGCAGAATCGCACCCATTTATCCCAATCTCTCTTTGTACAGTAATGTTTCAAATACTCTCTGAAGACATGGTGGGCACGTTCGAGCGAACCTAATGATTGGGGGTGATAAGCTGTAGATTTGATTTGCTGAATTTTGAAAATACGGCAGAAGCATTGCATTATTCGGCTCATGAAGTTGCTACTTTGATCGGTGTGGATGGTTTTTGGACATCCGAAACGCGAAATGAATTGTTCTGCAAGTGCGGAAGCGACGGAGACTGCATCAATTGTACGAAGGGGAATAGCGTCTGAATATTTCGTGAGATTGTCCTGAAGTGTGAGAAGGTACCTATAACCGGATTCTGTTATTGGCAAAGGCCCTACAATGTCCATCTGCACTTTATCGAATGCTTGTTGAGGGGTACCCATGATACGAAGTGGTTGCTTAATCCCTTTCCTTACTAATTTAAATTTTTGGCAACTGGAGCAGGTATTAATAAGGTCCATGATGTCCTTTCGCATCCCTTTCCAATAAAAATCGTCGCGAATACGGTTGTATAGTTTGGAAATTCCCTTATGACCGCCTACTGCAGATTCATGATACTCTTTCAGAATACGAACTTGGTCAGTCTTCGAAGGAAATTTTATGTCATTCGAACATACGGTGATGGTATAACCTTCCGTCGAGAAAACTGCCTTGAATATTTGTTCTATAGCGACCCACGAGATTTGATCTAAATTATTGCGATTTTTGGACACGCTACAGGTGAAGAGACCGAGCCCTTCCAGTAAATGTTTAAGACTACGAATACATAGTTCGATGTTCGCAATGGTAGTAGGCGAGTCGGGAGTTTCTTGGGTAACTAAATGAAAGGTGTAAGTTCGACCACATTGGATAACAATGGCCTCACCTACATGGGCGTCAGTATTGTGTAATTCATGAATGGAGCATTTCTCTTGTTCAAATAAGTCGTTACTGATAGCGGAAGTTAACTCATAGTTAGCCGGTATAAAGTGAACTATGTGATCTCTTCTCAGAGACAGGAAATCTTTACTGTAGATGAAACATGAAGAAACTAAGGTGTATAATTTGTTGGTGTCGAAATCTTGGATCGAGGTCAGTGGATCTTGGTTGTCTTTACCATGTTTTTCCGAATAAGGATTAGTGTCAATTGGGTTGCGTCCAGAGTCGATCGTGTTCCATAAATAACTTCCCTCGTTGTGAGTACGGGTTATGACATCGTTTGCTCGTTTGCACTGCAGCCTGTCCTTGGAGACGGTCTGGGAATTTGCGCGCAGAACCGGAACACCGACATAGCGTACAGGCAGATTTTCCATCGTTGCAGGGAGAAGGGTCCTCACTTGACTCCCCGGGACACGATTTACAGTCTCGTCTTGTTTGGTGGTCATGCTAATGTTGTAGGATTTTGGGATGGTTCCATCAAATGTTTGGGTGTAGGATGCGGGTTTGTTGTTTGACTGGGATGGATTTCCTTTCTCATCCGCCGGTTTCTTGCTAGCAAAGAAACAGGCGGCTATAGAAGCTTCACATTTGGAACATTGAAGTATTTTACCAGGATTGCCGCTCTCTTCGAAATCAGTAATCGATGTTTTGTCTGCGCAGACAAACACCTTTTCCTGACGTCTCGAGTGACAATCCCTTTCGAGCTCTACTGGGGTTTGTTGCAGAACCTTATCAGGAATGTTACGGGAGAGAGCATCCGCGTTAGAATGTATACGCCCCGGCTTGTATACGATATTATAATCATATTCATTTAGTTTGATTCTCCATCGCATCAATTTAGAGGTTGGGTCTTTGGCGTTGTGAAGCCAAACCAGAGGTCGGTGGTCTGTAACGAGGGTAAATTTGCGGCCATAAAGATTGGGGCGAAAGTGGTTGACCGCAAAGATTATGGCAAGTAGTTCCCTTTCGGTAGTAGATTAATTTATTTCGGTGTTGGTCAATGTCCTTGACGCGTAGGCGACAGGGTGGTCTTTGCCTATATCACCTTGACTGAGGACGGCACCGAGGGCATAGTTAGAAGCATCTGTGGTGACTACAAAAGGTCTACTAAAATTTGGATATTGTAAGAGGGGTTGCCGGCAGATCGTATCCCTCAGATTTTCAAATGCTTCTTGCGTGGCATGATCCCAGAGGAATGGAGTTCCCTTTTTCAGCAATCGGGTCATGGGTTTTGCGAGTTTCGCGAAATCTTTGATGAATCTGCGGTAGTACCCAATTAATCCCAAAAACGATTTAATGGCTTTTCTATTGGAGGGGACGCGGAATGATCTAACAGCCTTAACTTTTGCGGGGTCTGGTCTTAGTCCTTCGTTAGTAATAAGGTGTCCTAGATAAGCAATTTCTTTACGAAGAAATATGCACTTTTCCGGCTGGAGTGCTAACCCAGCGTTTTGTAGACGAGCTAGCAGGGTGTTTAATTTCTTTGAATATTCCTCTAACGAACTGGCATAAATGACAATATCGTCCATGTATATGAATAATTCAATGCCTTGTAGGCCGACGAGGATGCGATCCATGAGCCTTTGGAAGGTGGCTGGAGCGTTGCAAAGTCCGAAAGGCATTCTGTTAAATTCATAGTGCCCAAAAGGGGTAGAAAATGCGGTTTTTGCTTTGGAAGAGGGGTCCATGGATACCTGACGAAACCCCGAAGCTAAATCGAGTGTACTAAAATATTTAGCACCTCCTAGTTTATCGAGGATATCTGTGATATTAGGAAGGGGGTATGCGTCACTAACTGTTTTTTCATTAAGCCTGCGATAACACTGTTCAACACCAAATTTGTTCCCTAATTACTGTTGGGTCCTTCTTATAGAGTTTTTTGCGCTGATTCCAAATCTGTTCTTAATTTTTTCCCTATACACACAGTTTTTGAGAAACATGACTTTGAAAAAAAAACATATTTTTCAATTTTAAACAAATATTGTGGTGTTATTATAAAAGATATTAAATTCTTCTTTATAGCAAAAGATTCTGTAGACTTTCCCGAATACAGCGATATCCAATATTAATACATTATGATTGTTTAAGCATGATTAAACAATGATTAAAGACGGAGAGACACCACTTTTGCACCAATTTCTGAGGATATTTTTCAATTTATCTCAAAAAATAAGGGTCCAGCGGAAAATCGAACTATACCATGCGATAGAGCAGACTTTTATCTTGAGAAACCCCGCTTTGAAGTTTGAAACGTGGACGTTTTTTTCGAACCAGAAAGCAAAATATCTTCGCTCGACATAAGCTGCCGCCAGAGGCGCTCACCATTACAACGGTCGTTCGCCGCTCCGTATCCCGTCGCTGCGCCATATCTCGTCCAGAGCGCCACTAGCGGCAACTCATGTCGGGCGAAGATATTTTGCTTTCTGGTTCGAAAAAAACGTCGACGATCCAAACTTGACAGGGTGGCTTCTCAAGATAAAAGTCTGCTCTATCGAGTGGTATAGTTCGATTTTCCGCTGGACCCTTATTTTTTGAGATAAATTGAAAAATATCCTCAAAAATTGGTGCAAAAGTGGTGTCTCTCCGTCTTTAATAATTTTTTAAACATGTTTAAACATCCATAATGTATTAATATTGGATATCGCTGTATTCGGGAAAGTCTACAGAATCTTTTGCTGCAAAGAACAATTTAATATCTGTTATAATAACATCACAATATTTGTTTAAAGGGTATAGCCGGATAAGATAGTCCAAAATGCCCTTGAGCCGAATTTTGTCGATAATGTGCCATTCGATAGAGCACCAAGAAAAACCATACTGTGCAAAGTTTCAACCCTGTATCTCGATCGGGAAGGTAGTTATGGGGTAAAATCGAAAAATCAGTTTTTGGCTTATTTTCCCTAGTTAATGACGTTTAGAAATTCTGAGAAAAATCTGACACATGTCAAGAACCCAAATACATACTTTGCAATTGGTTTCAGATTTTTAAAGTGAAAATCCTGCTTGTAAAAAATCAAAAACCTCAAAAAAATCGAAAAAATGCAGATTTCACATGGAAGTTCTAGAGTGACAACATTTATATTTTTACAGTAGCAGTATATTGTCATAAGTATTGTTCCTGAATTTTTTCAGATTTTTTGATTTGGTGCGCCGTTGTTAAAAAAAATAAAAACTGATATTTTCGACGTTTTTTCCGCGAAGAACTAAGCTAACCTTAAAATTATTACGTTCTATTTGTTCCGTAAGTCTATCAAGCACTGGTAAATCTTGAACATTATTAAAAAATAATTAAACAATGAAATCGGCTTGATTAGTATTTTTACTATGCCAGCGTATTACATCTGAAAGTATTGAACACAATCCCAACAGCTCGGTTGGCTCAGCGCGTTAGGCGCTCGACTGTTGATCTTCTTATACTAGGTTCGCGCCCGGCATAGGTATACACTTTTTTTACTTGATTAATTCTTTTTTTTATGTCTAACTATATAATAATCAATGGTATGTTTGTAGAGCCTATCGATGTTACATTCAATATGCACCTAACACAAGCGGATGTTCAGGGATTAAACGATATTGTTGTGACTGTGCGAATGGCAATCGTACCGTCGGTTGTTACTCGCATGTAGCAGCAATTATCTATTACCTTTCACATGCTCGATACCTCTCAAAAATTATAAGACCTGCTGAAATATTAAGCAAGATATTTAATCAAGAAGAAGTGACACCGGTCATTAATGAGGACAGTGACGAAGACTGAGGACATCACATGATGAGATATTTATTTCCATCGGTCGACAATTTTGACGATAAGTAATTTTAAAATTAATAATTTATATGTATGCATTTATCGTCAGAAAACACAAACAATTCTATATTCTATTACAGGGCACGCGCAAAAAAGGAAGAACAAATAATTTTGACGTCAACAATACTGACGATAAGTATTTTTAAAATTAATAATTCATAGGTATGTATTTATCGTCAGAAAAGATAAATAATTCTATATTCCATTACAGGGCACGCGCAAAAAAGGAAGAACAAATAATTCTGACGTCGTCCATACTGATGATAAGTATTTTTCAAATTAATTATTTATATGTATGTATCTATCGTCAGAAAAGGCAAATAATTCTATATTATATTACAGGACACGCGAAAAAAGGAAGACCATATAACAAAAAGAAGGCAAGCATATAACAAGGGGTATCCTTTTCCCCTACCCGGGTCTGGAGGGTGAAAGTTCAACTTTTTGACTGTACCATTGCCCTCAACTACACCCGCGACCGATAAACGATTAACAGGTAACGACAACACTAGTAATCCGTTACCTGGTACTGATGATCGACAGAGTCATAAAGCGAGTAGAGAAAAGAAAAGGTGAACATAAAGGTAAAGGTAAACGGACGGGCTAAAGGTACAAAATCATAAAACACGGACACTTTGTCCGTTTTTACAAAACTTTTACAAAACCGTTTTCTCTATAACGGAGTATTTAAAACTCGAAGACACGTATAGATTTACTGCAGAAAATATTTAATACTACCAGATTTAAGAAGATGCGTAACTAAAAATTGATGATGTTAACAATTGCTCCAAAATTTTTTTTGCGAATTTTACCTTAAAATTATTTTTTTAATATTTAGATATTGCTCCTAAAAGAAATCTACAAACATACCATTGATTATTATATAGTTAGACATAAAAAAAAGAATTAATCAAGTAAAAAAAGTGTATACCTATGCCGGGCGCGAACCTAGTATAAGAAGATCAACAGTCGAGCGTCTAACGCGCTGAGCCAACCGAGCTGTTGGGATTGTGTTCAATACTTTCAGATGTAATACGCTGGCATAGTAAAAATACTAATCAAGCCGATTTCATTGTTTAATTATTTTTTAATAATGTTCAAGGTTTACCAGTGCTTGATAGACTTACGGAACAAATAGAACGTAATAATTTTAAGGTTAGCTTAGTTCTTCGCGGAAAAAACGTCGAAAATATCAGTTTTTATTTTTTTTAACAACGGCGCACCAAATCAAAAAATCTGAAAAAATTCAGGAACAATACTTATGACAATATACTGCTACTGTAAAAATATAAATGTTGTCACTCTAGAACTTCCATGTGAAATCTGCATTTTTTCGATTTTTTTGAGGTTTTTGATTTTTTACAAGCAGGATTTTCACTTTAAAAATCTGAAATCAATTGCAAAGTATGTATTTGGGTTCTTGACATGTGTCAGATTTTTCTCAGAATTTCTAAACGTCATTAACTAGGGAAAATAAGCCAAAAACTGATTTTTCGATTTTACCCCATAACTACCCTCCCGATCGAGATACAGGGTTGAAGCTTTGCACAGTATGGTTTTTCTTGGTGCTCTATCGAATGGCACATTATCGATAAAATTCGGCTCAAGAGCATTTTGGACTATCTTATCCGGCTATACCCTTTGAAAAATGTTTTTTTTCAAAGCCATGTTCCTCAAAAACTGTGCGTATAGGGAAAAAATTAAAAACAGATTGGAAATCAGCGCAAAATACTCTATAAGAAGGACCCAACAGTAATTAGGGAACATAACAAAAATTGAAATTTGTTGGACAGTGTATTCAATGACCATTCGCCACCGAGGTTTTCCCGACGGATCTGGTTTCTTTGGTACAATCCAAACAGGCGAATTGTACGGGGAATCTGAGGGTTCAATGATTTTACCGTTAAGGACTTGGACTTGGTTTTGAATTTCTTCCCTATGGATCTGTGGATATCGATATTGTTTGGTGTTGAGCGGACTTTCATCAGTGGTAATTATCCTATGTTTCACGGTGGTGGTAGACTCTAATTTATCTCCAGGCAAATGAAATTGGAATGCGTAAGTGGAAATGCTTGACAGGATGCTAATTCTCTCTTCCTCGTTCAAATCATTTAATTTGAGAAGACTAAAGAGTTTCGCAAGTCTCTCGGCGGAAGAGCGTTGGCCGTTTATGCCTGGGTTACCGATCCGAGCTGAACGAGCTAATGAGGGTTGGGTTTCAAAACCTTCCAATTCGACCGGGGGTAAAGTAATATTCACCTGATGGTAAGTGCTATTAATGGCGAACAGTTTTATGTAGCCTTGGTCTTGCGAGATAATAGCTTCCCCAATATAAACTCCCGGTCCGCAGTTTATTTTCCTAACATAACCTTCCTTTAAATTTCTGGTTTTAGTGGCAATTTTAACTAATGTCTTGGTTCGCGGTGGTAAGTCGAACGAAGGGTGGTTGCAAAACGAGATTTCTTTATTTCCTAAAGTCATTGAGCACGGCAATTTTTCTCGAAAAGCTAAAAGAGCCTGTTGTTTTGTAAGGAATGCCATTCCAATAATTCCAGCCTGTTCTATGGGGAAGCCATGGTCAACTACCTGGAATTTTACTTCAACGTCCAACATATCAAGGGTGATTTCACCATAGGTTCGGCGAGTTCCCGCCCCAATGCCACTCAAATGGTAAATGATGGTAGTATCAACATGGGCTTCTACAGACATCGCATTTTCTTTAATCAAATTTAATTGAGAACCGGTGTCAAGAGAAAATACCCCTGACTATTGTGGAAAAAGTGGTGGTCTAAAATTATGACGGGGAGTTGCGTTGCTCGGTCCCGACTGAGATAGTAGCTAACCTGGAAGAGTCGGGTCGCGCTTTTATGGCTACACTCTTCGTCGCGGCGTCCCGAAGAGCGAGGCCGGAGTTTAAATCGCGCCTAGGTGCGGTATATGATGCCGTGTGGTCACTACGCCGTTCTCGATCGCGATTGGTAAAACAATTAGATTCGTTGTGGCCTCTTCGTTTACAATAACTACATTCAGGAACCCCTCGCTGATTAAACCTACCACAGTTGTCTGATGTATGTCCTGGTTTCCGGCAAATATGGCAATAGAGGGGCGAGCGATGATCCTCATTGCCTCGTGTCGCCCGGATTTCATTTACCCTAACTGTTTCTATGTTATCGCGAAAACGTCGCGTCTCGAGTCTTCGATCCTGGCCACGTTCGCGACGGTCGTATCGCATGGGTTTCTCCCGACGAACACGAGCTCTATTTTTCTGATGTTCCTCCTCGTCCATCGCCAAATCGATGGCAGCTTGGAGAGTCGCGGGTTTGCCTTGTCGAACTTGCGTCTCAATGGTGCTACTCAGTCCCGTAATATAGCAACTGCAGGCGTTATCTATGGCTGTACAAGGGATCCGGTTCGAAGGACCAACAATGTACAAGGACAAAATGTGGAGGAAGCGGTCTTGATCGACCAGAATGAAAGAATGTGTAATTGAAAGAATGGAATGACTGAGAAGAGTGAGACAGGATTGCAGAGTGATTGGTATGAGAGACAGAATGCAAGATTGAAAGGAATGAATAAGTGTGGTAACGGATGGATTTGAACTGGAAGAAAAGTGGACTGTATAAATGATATTGTGAGCACGAATGTATGAATCTATGTATAAATAAACTGTATTTTGCACTTTAAGATGTTTGTCAAAAGGTATTACACTGTGTAACGAAACTATTGTATATAGAATTGAAATAAAGATAACTTTGAAAACTTCGGAAGGAATCGCTTGGTATGACGTTAATCAGCTGATTGTTTGTCGCTGAGAGAGCTAGTCGCAGAGAGAGTGAGGCGACGGTTGTCACTCTCTTATATTGTCTCGATCCTTCTGGAAGTTCGTCACGCACCGGTGGATCCGGTTGAGCGTTCGCGAACATTCCAGAAGGATCGAGAATGGGAATAGACCAATCACGCAGCCGATCTATTGCCCGCGTGAGCCTCGATGGCATACGCTGACGCTCGCGGTTTCGGCGGGATCGCGCTAGTCTTGGCGGGGTCGCACGGTGCCGGTGTGACAATATGGCGCTCGGGCGCGCTAATCTTGAACATACCGCCCGCCTCGACTTGTCGAAGTTACCCGTGCTCGCGTAACATTAATCGGTGGACTACGCGACGTTGACAAATGGTTTGAATAGTGATTTGAAGAAAGTGTATGGATGAGATGAGCGCGAGTGGTATGGAATTCGCAGCAACATGGTGAACACGATCAGACTATTGAAATGTGGTAGACGAAGTCGCGGAATGGCAGACCTGCTGCACGTCCTTTGCTCGACCCTTTGGATGTAAGAAGGCCCTTGGACGCCCTGAGGTGAGGCAGCAAGGCAGGATGGGCATGGTCCCCATCGGTGGAGTGGAAGGAACGTGCAGGAGTGACTTGATGCTCCGACAGTTCGACCCTTGGTTGGCGAACTGACTCCGCCCGCCATGGCAGAGCTGTTGCACGTCCTTGAACCGACCCTCTGGTGATGGAGTGCCCTTTGTGGTTCCGACAGTGCTGTCGAACGACCCTGGTATCGTAATGGACGCCTCCTGGTGCGGTCCTGGTAGAAGAGAACATAACCTGCAAAATATTGAGGTTAGGTTCTGAGGGCAAAACAATGAATGAGCCTCGGATGGACTCTGAGGTATCTTGCCCAGATCTTCTCGACTCTCTGCGTGCTGATGGTATCTGGTGAGGGCGACAAAGGTGAGAGGCTGCTCGCGAGAGTTGAGCATCGGATGTTCCATAACCTCTCACTTTCCTTGTTGCAGGTGGTGTTTTGGCAGTGTCGCATTCAGCATCTCTCAGCTTTGATGATCTCCGCTGCTGCGGAGGCTGGTTGCTGCGTGCTGGTGATCGCAACCGCGCCGTTCGTAGTCGCTGGAGTGTGGCATGGACTACGACTGCCTGGTGCCCTTTGACGTGAGAGGAGCTGAATGCACGCCCTTGGATTACCCCATTGGATGTGGAGCTTTCACTGGTGTTCCAGAGGTGGAGCTGTGCGACCCTGGAGGTGGATTGAGCGCCTCCGTGCGCCGTTCTCCTGTGAGTCAACATAACCTGAAAAATATTGAGGTTAGATTGTGGGTACAGGACAATGGTTGAGCCACGTAAGGACTCGATGGTGTCTTGCCCCGTTGACTCTCGACTGTCAGCAAGCTGGAGATTTCTGGCGTGAGTGTCAGTGGTGATTGACTGCTCTGCATTGGTCGTGCACCCGCCAATGGTAGCGTGGTGCATTTGGACATGCACGGAACTGGAACGCGAGTGCACCATACCAGAGTTGGTCCAGCCGTGAACGTCGAGTTGTCCCTCTGTGTCGTGTTGAGCACCTTTTCTGACTCCGTCCCTTTTGGTTGCAGGGAGCACGTCGGCTGATCGCTCGGAGTCGTCGTGATCTGCCCCAGCAGATGCTTCACGGCGACTGGTGAGGGTGTGACTGATCTCTGATGTCGTTTCCGTGGAACTATAGGAAACGGCATCGATGGAAGGCCTGTCCACGCAGTCTCGATGATGTTGAGACGTCTGAGGTCTCGATGGCGACCTTGAACCGGAGCGTGGAACGGTCTCAGCAGTTGGTTCAGCAGACGTGGAGAAGCCAGGTTGTCGCTGTTCCTTCTGGGCGTGATTGGACACGCTGAACAGTCGTTTGGAGGTGGCGCGATCTGCTTCAGAAGGAGTTTCGACGGAACTGTTGTGAATCAGACTGGTCCTTTGCGTCATTTTCGTAGACCTGGAGGCAACGACATTGCAGGAAGGACAGTCTACGAAGGCCTCACGTAATGTAGACGGCTGAGGTCTGGACAGCGACCTTGAATCGGAGCTGGAAGTTGTCTCCGCTGACGTTTGAGTAGGCGAGGAGAAGCCAGATTGTCTGTGTTCCTTCTAGGCGTGATTGGACACGCTGTACGATCGTTTGGAACTGGTACGATCTGTTCCAGAAGGCGGTTCGAGGGAACTGTCGTGGATTGCACTGGTCCTTTGCGTCGTTTCCGCGGACCTGATGGAAACGGCATTGCTGGAAGGACATTCCACGAAGTTCTCTTGGGCTGGAGACGTCTGTGATCTGGGCTCTGAGACGGTTTGAAAGCTGAGAGCATCCCTTGCCTGAGTTTGCGGCGGCGGATGTGTGACGCTTTCGCCGTGTTGAAGAACCAGATCCAGATCTATCAATCTAGCTGATTGCTGTAGATAGGCCTCCTCAACTGTGTCGTAGAATTCATTACGTATGTAATCACTGTCCTTGAATTCTGCTCTGCGACGGTACATGATTATATCGTGATTCTCTTGAAATTTGTTGAAGAAGTCATCTTTAACGATTTGCATCCTGGTTTGGATGGCTTCTCTCGTGACCTCGGACTGGGCTGCTGACTTCCAGAAGTTCTTCATGGTTTTGCTGATTTTCTCTGCCAGAGCCTGTTGGATGTTGAGCAGTTCCTCAGGTGAGATATCCATTTTGAATGCGGCTGGTTCGCTGGACGTGATTCTCACTGGTAGAACTGCGTTGATCACTGATTTGACACTGATCTAAGCACTGGTTGTAGATCCGTGGAAGGAAGGTTGCCAGAAACGTGGATCTCCGGCTCGAAGGACCAAAAATGTACAAGGGATCCGGCTCGAAGGACCAAAAATGTACAAGGGATCCGGTTCGAAGGACCAACAATGTACAAGGACAAAATATGGAGGAAGCGGTCTTGATCGACCAGAATGAAAGAATGTGTAATTGAAAGAATGGAATGACTGAGAAGAGTGAGACAGGATTGCAGAGTGATTGGTATGAGAGACAGAATGCAAGATTGAAAGGAATGAATAAGTGTGGTAACGGATGGATTTGAACTGGAAGAAAAGTGGACTGTATAAATGATATTGTGAGCACGAATGTATGAATCTATGTATAAATAAACTGTATTTTGCACTTTAAGATGTTTGTCAAAAGGTATTACACTGTGTAACGAAACTATTGTATATAGAATTGAAATAAAGATAACTTTGAAAACTTCGGAAGGAATCGCTTGGTATGACGTTAATCAGCTGATTGTTTGTCGCTGAGAGAGCTAGTCGCAGAGAGAGTGAGGCGACGGTTGTCACTCTCTTATATTGTCTCGATCCTTCTGGAAGTTCGTCACGCACCGGTGGATCCGGTTGAGCGTTCGCGAACATTCCAGAAGGATCGAGAATGGGAATAGACCAATCACGCAGCCGATCTATTGCCCGCGTGAGCCTCGATGGCATACGCTGACGCTCGCGGTTTCGGCGGGATCGCGCTAGTCTTGGCGGGGTCGCACGGTGCCGGTGTGACAATATGGCGATCGGGCGCGCTAATCTTGAACAATGGCCCTAGTGCGTACCCCATATGCGATGTCTGGCTTTTTTTCCCTATCAGTCGCGTCAAGTATGTCATCTAGCAGTTCGCTGACGCGATTTCCGTACTGGAGTGCGGATTCTCCGTGTTCCTGATATACGTTAGACATACGCGTCTGGAGGGAGTCTAAAGTATGTCTCGGGGTAAATGCGCGCTCTAGAGATTTTAACAACTCTTCCAGGTTATGCGTGTCCCGTCGTCGTCGGACGTGACTTTTCGCGTCCTTAATTATTTTTTGCTCAATGATGTGGATAAGAAATTGGCGTTCGTTCGGCTTTACCGCCTTCCAGACATTGCGGCATAATTTTGTAAATTCCCACACCGGTGTAGATTTCCCATCGAATTTAGGCTAGATCTCTAAAGCTAATTTTAAAGAAATTTGGCACCCGGCGTCAGATTCGGCGTTAGAAGTAGCAGAGGTGGAAGGTGCCTCATTGATATTTATGTTGTCATACCGCTCAGGTACAAGCGACGGTGATCGGTATCCCGGTGGTCGAACGAATGGTCTATCGATTTCGAATGGCATGATCTGGGAGTCGTGAGAAGGGTTGAATTCAAAAGAAAAGTCGGAGGGACTGTCGGACCGCGAAGCTTCCTGTGGACACGCAACAATCCACGAGCTAGTCGATCGGTTACAGTTACTCATGTTACCTAATCTAACTGGTCACTCAAGATAGAAATAAAGAACGCGCGTCTTACGGTTGAAGTGAAGGGTTGACGATGTCCGCTGCTGATGAAGTCCGGGTAGGTAGGTCCGCTTAGACGTTGATCTCTTCTTCGACTTGGTGTTGGATGTGCAGCGATAAAGATGACAGGTGTAAGTAGGTGTTCGTCCTTCGCCAGTGATTATAGGGTTGCTTTAGGCTAGCTTACGTGGCCGCTGATAATCACCTCTTCCGGTATTCACCCGTCGCTCCTTGGGGAAACCACGCAAACCCAGGAGGGAAGAGCGGCAGGATTGTCGATTCAACGTTCAAAGTTCACCTGCACCTTTCGTTCACTTGCACTATTGTTTCAGTTCGAATTTAATGTCACGATAGTTTGAAATAAAGCGCGCACTCGAAAGTTGGCGTATCCCACCGCTGTCACCACTGTGATATACGTCTTGGTTCCGTAACCGCGGGACTTGCCTCTAGATGGCACGAGCGAATATTTTATTCCGTTTTCGCGGCAAGGATTCAACGCCTCAAAATACTAAAGTATTAAACTCCCGAACGCGGCTCTATCTTGGAAGGTTATATATAAGAAAAACGTTCAACGAAATGTAATCTATGGAAAATTAGCTATGTATTTCAAAATAGATGATCTTTTCACAACGAAAATTTTCTCAGAGCAAAGCGCGCTGCCCTTTTTCCGTTCCTTTTTATCGGACTTCTGGTTCCAGGATGCGTCGATGGTGGGGCGTCGTGAGGTCCAATCAGAAGGGTAGTCTCCTCCCCTAATTCGATGTCGTGTAGCAGTCTTGTGGGGGAAGATGTCGTGGGCGTCCCAATTTCTCAAGCTCGGGGCGAAAGGCCTCGCAGGGGTAGCTAAAAGAGGAAATTGTCCAGGATCGTGCACGTGTACTCAACGTGACGCGTACTTGACCGTCGCTGCTCGATTGCTCCTAAAAAGGTCCTTTGTTTGGGACGGCAAATTTATGACTCAAAATCCTTGCCGAGAATTTGAGAGCTGTCCTCGGGTCTTCGATTTCTCTTAAAGAAGGGTCCATTGTTTGGGCCGGTAAATGTATGCTTCGAAATCCTTGACGAGAGCTGGAAAGTTGTCCTTGGGTCTGCTTTCCCTTGAAGGGGTTCTAGCCCCGTCGAAGTGGTTCCGCTCCTTTATGGGTTGCAGATGGTCTTCTTTTCCTGTTATTTTTCCTACTCGAGTGACCTCCTATCCTTGTCGCAATATTCGTTAGCTACATATCTACGAGATTACTATTAAACGGGTTCCTACCTATTCCGGCATTCAAATACTCGCGGTGACGTCAATGTAGTAACAACAAGGATGGCGCTGGTTTCGATAGGGCGACATCACACCACAATCCTGGCCGATCGGGCCAGGATTAAGAGGGCAGAACAGTCGCACTAACAGTGATGCCAGAATCGTGGACGCGAGGACCTTTCCCCTCCGGCGGCTCAGCCGGCTGGGCCCCCCACTCTGACGTATCGTGGACGTACCGTCCTCGCCACGTTGCTTCTGCTGCGCACGCGCTGCACACGAACGTACTTCTACTCTGCCCGTGTGAGTGCCTGCTCGATTGCACGCGCGCTACACACACAAGCATACCTCTACCCTGTCCGTGTGGACTACCTGCTCGCTGGTCGACGCCGCGCGTCCCTTCGATTTTCACGTTACCCAAGTTTCGGAAGCATGAGTCGGAAAGTCGGCATCTGGAGACAGCGCGCATTTGAATACCGGCGCGGCGCGCAGTGGGCTAGATTGCCGCACTAGCTGTTCACGCCTGTTTCACCATTATTTGAAAACATAAAGACCACATTAAGTAAGTCTTTTCATCACTTTTTATCTTATTCCTTGTCAAAGGTGAAAAACTTTGACGATTTTCCTTAGTTGACTCAGTATTTTTTTTTATAACAAATTATGAACAATAATGTTTAGTTCCTGGTGTGTTCTCAACATAGATATACATTCTTCGTATAAAAAAATTGGGCACTTAATCTTCAGTAGGTTTTCCAGGACACCGTTATGAAGAAAAGGAATTTCTTCGGCGATAAATCGTATCTGAAAAAGTTTGATCTTTGAACGCTTATTGTGACGAGAGTTTTTAATCACTGTAATTATTATTATCGTTTTCGAATGTAATGGACATTTAAGAAACATTGTACATTCGTTAAATATCGATATAAGGACTTTGATTTTTTGGCCCATGAACAGCTAGCGCGTCGATCTGGCCCACTGTGCGGCGCGGCGCGGTGCACATTTTGCTATAACTTTTGATCTAAAAAAGATATCGGAGCGAAATCTGGACTAAATTTTTTTGTAAAAAACCAGGTTTAATGGTAAGGTAAGGCAATTACAAAAAAATTAATAAATATTCTACCCAATACCACACATGACTGAGATTTTTTTCAGATTTTTCAGATTATGCAAACGTGTTAAAAAAATTGAAAATCTCATAGCATTCGAAGAAAATGCATATTTCGTATTGAACTTTTCGAGATACCAGTTTTATAAAAATTCAGTAGTCAGATATTATTGAAACAATTGTCCTTAATTTTTTTCAGAATTTTTTATAAATTGTATCGGTGTTAAAAAGATCCAAATCAATTTTTTCGATACTTCTTTACTTTTTTGTAGATGTATTATGTATTACTGAATATTTTTATATTCAGAAAAATAATGTACAGACTTAATAATGCAATACAAAACATTTTATTTACATTATATTTCAATATATGAGCATAGCTTCCAACACTTCCGGTTGGCGTAGGCGGTGAAGTCTTCAGCTGCGAACTTTTTGGCCCTTGATCAAATCCCGCACCGAATAATTCTTTTTTCCCTTTAAACACTTTTTTTCTTCTTTGTTTACATTAAATTATTGTAGTAACATTTCACATATATTTTTAAAGTGTTATTATTATTTTTAAATTGCGGGTGGAATATAGTAAAAATAATAGTAAATCTTTTTAGTAAAAATTTATTATCATTTTAAAGAATTATATTCTTGTGAATTATACTCTTGTGAAACTGTATCCTTTATGGTTTTATTTCTAATTACCTGTTTGGATTACCATTGTTTGAACGATTGGCAAGAAGAGTTCGAATCTTTGTAGACTCGGTTCTATTTTTATCATTAAAATTGGAAATTTTCTGTTCATCTACCGTAATTTTAAATTCTGATTTAAAGACCTTTTTCTTCTTTTTATATACAGCTGTCCTTCTTTTATTAATTTCACATTTAGATAATTGCAGCGATAGTGTATCTTTAGCAACGCTATCGTCGTCGAACGTTATGACTTCTTGTTTTGGCAGTTGCGATATTTTCTCTTCAACGCGTGCATCTTAAAAATCAATTGTATCCTTTTCTGTGGGATCGTTCAATATTAATGGATCTCTCCATATTTTTATCATATCGCTATCGGTAGTCTGAACATCCTTATGTTTTCTGTTCTTTTTAACATCATTGTAATTATCTGAGATTGTTTTACTTCACTTCCACTTTCTACTTTTTTGTCATCCGCAGAACCTGTCTGAGATGAATGATTGGAACTTGGTCGAACAACTTCGTTGTTCATCACATTCAAAGACCTCACTTTACACACAAATACCATACATGACCATCTATCTATTTCTCCGTTGGTACTTTGGCGTTTCTTGAGTGTTACAACAGCTATAAATGGTTCGAAATCGTAGGACATCAAACTTTGTGGGCTTATGATACATCAGTTGCCATTGCGAAGATAACAAAACACCAAAATGTCTAATGTTTGAAAATTAAGAGTTCTTCTAATGATAAATGAAAAGGAACTAACTAACATACGGCAATAGTAAAATATGAAGTTGCATACCATTTCACATTCAGCAGAATCAACAAATGAAAATAGTACATAATGTGAAAGACATTGCAACTAATTGTGAGCCATTATGATGGATTTTCGTAGTCAGAGATACTATTGCATAAAACATCAATTGATTGTAGTTAGTAACTTTGTAAAATATAATACTTAATCTTGTTTGAATTTTTGTAATTCTTTAAATAAGACAGTAATAACACATTTTTGTTATTTCATTAAATGTAATAAACTTCATTCATTCCAAAATTATGGTTTACTCTTGTTTGAATGCCTGAACAGCCAGTTTTCAATTATTATTCATTATTCACACGATTTTTCAGACATTTCCGGTGGTGTCACAAAAAAATGTTTCCTACAAAAAGTAATCAGTACACAGTCTTTTACAAATCTTAATACAAAAAATTCCCAAAATAATTTTTTTTAATAAAAAATTGTGGTCACCTTCATTATTTATTTATAACTATATATTTTGTATTCAATAATGTTATAGCTGACGCCAAGACGAATCCAACGACTTACTTAATGTGGTCTTTATGTTTTCAAATAATGGTGAAACAGGCGTGAACAGCTAGTGCGGCGATCTAGCCCACTGCGCGCCGCGCCGGTATTCAAATTAGAGATCGCGGTTTTGGACGTGTACTAAAATACACGTGTACACGTGGTACGTGAACCGTGTAGTACGAATTTAAGGATCCGTGAATACGGATCCGTGTACACGGATCCACAACACGTGAATACGGATCCGTGTACAGTAAATTCTCTATAAACGCGAAAATCTCTTCACGATAAACGCGAAAGAAATATCCCCTCCAACTTAGCACACAGATCTCGGATCGGTATATCGGTGTGAACCACTACTAACGCGACGCGGAGAGTCGCAGTCGTCGGCACAGTTCAAACGCCCGTGAGTCATCATAACGCTACATCAACAGTCTATCTTCTTTATTTTCCATGATACTGTTATGGGACTTTCACTACCTTATTTCTGGCATTTTTCTGATTACAATGATACCAAACACGATCTAATTTGAACTGAATTTAGTGGTTTAATTGACAATGAAAGTTTCGGGCGCAAGGAAGGATAGCGCATGTGAAAAAAAGAGACGCAGAGTCGCAGCGCGCCGGCACAGTTCAAAGGCCCGTGAGACATCATAACGTTACACCAACAGTCTATCTTCCTTATTTTCCATGATACTGTTATGGGACATTCACTACCTTATTTCTGGCATTTTTCTGATTAAAATTTTTTAAAAATACCACGTTTTTAAAACGGACTAAAAAGTATAAAATAAAATTTTTAAAAACGCCACGTTTACAAAACGGACTAAAAAGTATAAAATAATTTTTTCTAGCCCCATACAGATTCCTAACCTCTGAAAATTTGTGATTTTGAATTTTTAATAGCTAAGAAAATACTTGTAAGATTTAAAACGAAAAACGTGGGGCGCATGCAATAGATAATTGATGAATGAACACTAAATCACTAACAACTTTATTGCACTGCAAATGATATGAAGTGTTGTACGAGATTTCTCAGCGGCAGCTACGCTCTACACTCCTTACTATGTATTATCTTGCGCCCCACGTTTTTCGTTTTAAATCTTACAAGTATTTTCTTAGCTATTAAAAATTCAAAATCACAAATTTTCAGGGGTTAGGAATCTGTATGGGGCTAGAAAAAATTATTTTATACTTTTTAGTCCGTTTTGTAAACGTGGCGTTTTTAAAAATTTTATTTTATACTTTTTAGTCCGTTTTAAAAACGTGGTATTTTTAAAAAATTTATTTTTATTTAAATAATTATTTTCTGCTTTTTAGTCTTGCATGTGTGAAATTTTATAATCGATTTTGAACATTTTGATGAGATTATAACAGAGACATGTAGTAAATTTCAGACGGTATTGCGACGCGTCATATCGAAAACGAACGCCGTGGTAAAATGTCAAAGATAAAGGTTCGAAGGAGAATTTCGGTGTAACTGTTCTTTCGCTTGGTAAACAAACATTATAGTATACTAATACGTAGTAACTTTGTAAACACCGCACGGAGCTCGAACGCATACTGAGCTGCTTCGGTGCGAAGCAGGTCAGTGGAGTGGGAACCGAGTGGGCACTACCGGTCGTCGCGCGGGGACGTGTAACGGTTAAATTTTTAATAGTTTATATCTCCTAAACGCGTAGGCTGTTGTAAATTTAAAAAAATTTTTTTTAAATACCGCATTGTCATATAGTACTGAGCTATGTTTAAAATTTCAAGTCTCTAGCTCATCGAGAAGTTAGTTTAAAATCAGTTGTAAAATTTGTACCGAACAGACAAACAGACATACAAGAAAGCGACATAATAAGAACGTGGTAAAATATTTAATGGCATACCTGGTGATTTGGCGACTTCTCTGTGAAAATCATAATTAACGAACTGCTCCTTCTTTTGTAGACATTATTTCGAGATTATAACAGAGACATGTAGTAAATTTCAGACGGTATTGGGACCGCATCATATCGAAACGCCGTGGTAAAATGTCAAAGATAAAGGTTCGACCGAAAATCTCGGTGTAACTGTCCCTTCGATTGGTAAACAAACATTATAATATAATAATACGTAGTAACTTTATAAACACCGCACGGAGCTCAAACGCACACTGACGCACACTGAGCTCCTTCGGTGCGAATCGGGTCAGTGGAGTGGGGATGAGTGAGAGAGGGAACGGGTAGTGGAGTAGGGAGCGCTGTCGCGCGGCGTGGCGACCGTTGAACGCGGTGACGTAGGTTTCGCGGGGGGGTGAAAAGGTAAATATTTAATTGTTATATCTCCGAAACGGATAGACTTTTTAACAATTTTTTTTTTAATAATGCATTGTCATCCAGTTCTGAGCCATGTAACCGATTTCAAGTCTCTAGCTCATCAGGAAGTTAGTTTAAAATCAATTGCAAAATTTGCCACCGAACAAACAGACAAACAGACAAACAAACAAGAAAGCGAGCTAATAAAAACGTGGTAATAATAAAATGATACCAAACACGACCTAATTTAAACTGAATTTAGTGGTTTAATTGACGGTATATACATATGAAGTAACTTTAGAACATAAGAGTACAGTGGTCGTGCGTCGTCCGGTTTCCCGGCAGTAACGTTCGATTTCGCAAATATAAAGACGTGATGAACTATGACCGATCATGTCGCAAAACCGAACACCGTGTCAAGTCACGCGCGTCGCTCGCTCCATTACAATTTTTTGATAAGAAACAAAATTAAATAAATCTTAAATAAATCTTAAGTATATTACTTAAAACAGTTCAAAAACTACAAAAAGTGTGTCTTTTCCTGACGGATGTAAACGCTTCAATTCGATAGTTTTCCTTCGATGGTATTTAAACTGTAGTGGTTTAAATGACGATGAACGTTTCGGGCGCAAGGAAGGATAGCGCGTATAGAAAAGAAAGAGACGCGGAGAGTCGGAGTCGCCGGCACAATTCAAAGGCCCGTGCGTGGTCTCGCTTTACACGCGCTGTCCTTCTCTACGTTCGGCTCGGCCTTTGAAGCTCGAAAAACGTAGGACCACGATCGAAAAATGCGAAGAAATCCCCCCGAGGCGTTCGCGTTTATAGAGAATTTACTGTACACGGATCCACGAACACGTGAATACGGATCCGTGAACACGGGGCTGCGAACACGGATCCGTGTACTACACGGGCCTTATTGTTTATAGATCGAATTCTTTTCTACTGTTGACGTTAGAAGTGAGACACTAATAAAGTTGCGGTAAATTGTTCAACGTGAAATCACCGTACATTAAAATTCATATGTAAAATAAAAATACGAACATTTGTCAAATTAAAATACACGGGTGCCCGTGTAATTAGTATTACGTGGATTAAAATTCAGATTCGTTTATTGCACGTGAAATAGGTACCTCTATTAGATTTGATTCTGGAAGCGCGTAGCGCAGAAGGAAAGAGATACTGAATAAATTAGCGGAAATAGCGTACGAAATAGAACAGGTGTTAGAAGAGCGATGCTTATTATTATTAGCGATGTTTATTGCGAATAGAGAGCGATAGTGACGTGAAATAGAACAATACAAAGAAAAAGAAAGGATTACATAGACAGACATAAGTATGGATTTAAAGACGGCAGCATTGGTGATGCGTAAATATAAACAGAGAATGTGACGCCTGCGTTACTTGAGGCGTGAGTGTGATCGACGACTGTCCATAGCTAACATTCATTCTGAAAAACAAATTTTGGGGCTACAGGTAACAAAAAATAATGAAAACAATTTTACGAAATACAATTTATTCAATTAATTTCCTATTTTGGTACAAAAAAACTAAAATGTTTACATTCTCAGGTAGTAAACGCGTTCTTTTTCGGGTGACAATATTTCCCGCCGTTGAAAAGCAACGTTCGGAACTATCCGACGTTGCTGGTATCGCCAAATACTTAATTGCAAGTTTTGCAATTGTCGGATATTTGCTTATCCGCGACTTCCACCACTCATACGGACATAAATCAAACCGTAACTGTGGTTCCGCAATATATTTTTCATATTCTCCGTGTTATCCACACTGCAGAAAATATCGCTAATGAATTAAAAAAGACATTAGACGATTTGGAAATAACAAATAAAGTTGTTTCGATAGTGACAGACAACGCTTCCAATATAAAAAATGCAATTTCATTGATGAGTGAGGAAATTGAAAACGTAGCGTGTGCAGCTCACACTCTGCAGCTTGCAATCAAGAAGGCACTTACGGAAGACAATGTAGAACAAATTATTCGCCGTTGCAGTAAAATAGTCGGGCATTTTAAACATTCCAACGTCGCAAAAAAGGCCCTAGAAATTAAACAAATGCAACTGGGAATATCGAAAACGACATTGTTACTGTTGGAATGTCTGCAATAATAAAGTCGGGTGTTGAAGGATATAAACAGTGTCCTTGTATATTCAAATGGCTCTCAGGTCAGAAGTGGAAGGCCTGCACTATCTCAGTTCGTAGAGGGCCTGAGCAATAAACTTGGGGTTCTTGGGTATCGAGTTTTTCCCGAGTGGACCCAACAGGGGTTTTTCGCCCCTCCCCAAATCTCTCTCCTTTGGTTTAGTTCAGTATCGGTCTTCAAACCATACAGACGTCTCCTTGACTTGTTTTTCTCCTTCGTTGAAATAAAGAACTGTATTTCGGAATTCTTGTGCGTGATCTTTATTGATTACAAATACCCATTTCCAATAGTTACAATGTTGTTCTACTAGATGGAATTCGACCTTTTTTATGTTAGAACGAATTTGTATAAATAGATGCTGTATAACTAATGTAATTGCAGACAGATCAATAACTAATTTAACCACGGCAAGAAATTTAGAAGTAACGGAATGTCAATGGGAAACCATACATTGTCTATTAAACGTATTTAAACCGTTGCAAATAATAACCACATTGTTCTGTGGTGAAAAAAATGCGTCGCTGTCAATGGTAAGACCATTACTTAAAGAATTAATAAAAAATCATCTAAAAATTCTAGAAACAGATAATGAGGTTATTCGAGTATTCAAAGGAACAGTACTTTCTGAAATAAACCACCGATTTCAGTTAAATTTTAATGAAGATAGTTGTTGCGGATAGAAATAGGAGCGTTTATTACTCGTAGCGATGTTGTTATTTTCTGTTAAATTGAATGTATCTAAACATGTAAAAGGAACGGCGAGGAGGGTTCGAGAAGAAATGTTATTATTATGTTGAATAATGATGCGTACCAACTCTTAAAAGGTGTTAGCCCGGCGCGAGCAGGTAGCCGTTTTATGGCTGCTGGGCCGCTGCCTGGCTAGGGAAGACAAAAGGTCTCCCTATGCCAAATAGTGCGAGGGAAGACACAAGGTCTCTCTAAGACGCCTGACACCACAGGGCTAGGTACCTGAGGTTACAATGGGCAATAATACACGGGAAGTCACAAGGACGTCCCAGGGCATTTTTGGACTGAAATCAACCAGCGGAGTTGGCTACGCGTCATTATCGATCCAGCGCCCGTCACGAACGAACGCAGGTGTAATTATTGTGTTTTGAAATCAAATAAAACTTAAATTTGTACGACCCATACGCTGTTTTAAATCCATCACTTCACATTTTTGGTGCCGAAACCCGGGATCATTCGCCGGTCTGAAGTGAAGTTTAAGGGATAAGTTGAGGGGCAGTGTAAGTGTCGTGTACGGAGAAGCCGTCACAAATTGAGGATATGGCGCCAAAAAAACGGCGTGCTCCAACCGCGCGATCTGAAGATGAAGTTCCAACAAAGAAGATATCACGTGCGGCGACGCAAGTCGAAATTACGCAAAACGATTCACAACAAGTCGTCGCAGCTACTTCCGGAGTACAATCAGCAGGCCAGGAGCAAGGGAGCACGTTACCACGAAGTCCGAGGGCACCTTTAGAGGAGAGCAGCCCAGGGAGCCTAGGCGATAGGATGTCACAAGCGCCAGCCACCGAGGAACCCAGAGCAGCAAGCGTCGCTCAGGAAGACGATCGTGAGACATCAGTACAAGTAAGGGATCCGAATTTGCTAAATGCTCCATCTGCAGCAATGTGTCTTCAACGTGATGCTAACGCGACCGAGCGATTAACGGACGCAATTACGAATGCGTTACGCGCGGCTAGTGGAGCGTCATTGGGTGAAGGGAATTCGCGTTTACTGCATCGGTTGACCACTGCGAAAAGGCTACCCAAGTTTTCGGGCGACCCGGTTGAGTGGTTGAACTTTAAGGAAGCGTATCAATTGTCAGCGGAACTCGGCGGGTACTCAGGACGGGAAAATGTCGCGCGATTATTCGAGGCGCTTGAAGGTGAGGCGCGCGCAAGCGTGAGTGCGTTATTGGCGACAGCGAGTGACGCGGATATGATTATGCAGACGCTGGAATTGCAATTCGGAAATAAACATACGATTGCTGGGAAGATCGCGAAGGATATAAGCGGTTTGCCCCAGCTAGAGTATGGGAAGGGAAACATGGGTCGATTTGCAGCTAAATTGCGAAATTGCGTCATTGCGTTGAAGGCTCTTGATCTCGTCGGGTATTTGCAAAGTCCAGATTTGTTAAAAAGCGTTGCGAACAAGTTACCGTCTGCGTTGAAGTATGGGTTCAACAGATACGCCGCGGAAGTTAGCGTAGAGAAACCTATGCTGGAAAAGCTTTCGGACTTCATTTACAAGGAGGCCGAATTGGCCGCTGCGACAAGTATTTTTGAAATAGAGGCGCCGTCTACCTGCTCGCGAAGGTAGCAGCAGCCACCGCTGTCACCAAAAAAAGGGGTGCGGTCCTATCCGCTTAAGTTAAGGTAAATTAAATGATCCAAGATGTTTAATTTGAGGGGGAGGATGTTGCGGATAGAAATAGGAGCGTTTATTACTCGTAGCGATGTTGTTATTTTCTGTTAAATTGAATGTATCTAAACATGTAAAAGGAACGGCGAGGAGGGTTCGAGAAGAAATGTTATTATTATGTTGAATAATGATGCGTACCAACTCTTAAAAGGTGTTAGCCCGGCGCGAGCAGGTAGCCGTTTTATGGCTGCTGGGCCGCTGCCTGGCTAGGGAAGACAAAAGGTCTCCCTATGCCAAATAGTGCGAGGGAAGACACAAGGTCTCTCTAAGACGCCTGACACCACAGGGCTAGGTACCTGAGGTTACAATGGGCAATAATACACGGGAAGTCACAAGGACGTCCCAGGGCATTTTTGGACTGAAATCAACCAGCGGAGTTGGCTACGCGTCATTATCGATCCAGCGCCCGTCACGAACGAACGCAGGTGTAACTATTGTGTTTTGAAATCAAATAAAACTTAAATTTGTACGACCCATACGCTGTTTTAAATCCATCACTTCACAATAGTACTATAACAATAACAAAAATTTCTAGCTTCCTCGATCCTCGTTACAAAGATTTGGAGCGCATATTTTAATTCACAAAAGAATTAAAATTAGTAACAAAATAAAACACATATTAGAAAGTTTTCCACGTCAAACCGTAAATAGGAATGTAGATACATCATTACAACAAACAGCTTTACAATTTTTATATAATGACGACATTGCTGACATGTCCGACATACACGGAGAATATGAAAAATATATTGCGGAACCACAGTTACGGTTTGATTTATGTCCGTATGAGTGGTGGAAGTCGCGGATAAGCAAATATCCGACAATTGCAAAACTTGCAATTAAGTATTTGACGATACCAGCAACGTCGGATAGTTCCGAACGTTGCTTTTCAACGGCGGGAAATATTGTCACCCGAAAAAGAACGCGTTTACTACCTGAGAATGTAAACATTTTAGTTTTTTTGTACCAAAATAGGAAATTAATTGAATAAATTGTATTTCGTAAAATTGTTTTCATTATTTTTTGTTACCTGTAGCCCCAAAATTTGTTTTTCAGAATGAATGTTAGCTATGGACAGTCGTCGATCACGCTCACGCCTCAAGTAACGCAGGCGTCACATTCTCTGTTTATATTTACGCATCACCAATGCTGCCGTCTTTAAATCCATACTTATGTCTGTCTATGTAATCCTTTCTTTTTCTTTGTATTGTTCTATTTCACGTCACTATCGCTCTCTATTCGCAATAAACATCGCTAATAATAATAAGCATCGCTCTTCTAACACCTGTTCTATTTCGTACGCTATTTCCGCTAATTTATTCAGTATCTCTTTCCTTCTGCGCTACGCGCTTCCAGAATCAAATCTAATAGAGGTACCTATTTCACGCGCAATAAACGAATCTGAATTTTAATCCACGTAATACTAATTACACGGGCACCCGTGTATTTTAATTTGACAAATATTCGTGTATTTATTTTACATATGCATTTTAATATACGGTGATTTAACGTCGAACAATTTACAGCAATTTTATTATTGTCTCACTTCTAACGTCAACAGTCGAAAAGAACTGTCGGACTCGAACGTGCCGAACGGACTCGTGTTCACGGATCCGTATTCGCAGCCCCGTGTAACACGGATCTGTGTTCACGGATCCGTATTCACGTGGTCGTGGATCCGTGTACACGGATCCACATTCACGGATTCGTATTCACGGATCCTTAAATTCGCACTACACGGTTCACGTGCCACGTGTATTTACATACACGTGAAACGGGGATCTCTAATTCAAATGCGCGCTGTCTCCAGATGCCGACTTTCCGACTCATGCTTCCGAAACTTGGGTAACGTGAAAATCGAAGGGACGCGTCGGCGTCGACCAGCGAGCAGGTAGTCCACACGGACAGGGTAGAGGTACGCTTGTGTGTGTAGCGCGCGTGCAATCGAGCAGGCACTCACACGGGCAGAGTAGAAGTACGTTCGTGTGCAGCGCGTGCGCAGCAGAAGCAACGTGGCGAGGACGGTACGTCCACGATACGTCAAAGTGGGGGGCCCAGCCGGCCGAGCCGCCGGAGGGGAAAGGTCCTCGCGTCCACGATTCTGGCATCACTGCGCACTAATGTGGCGAATGCCGTTAGTTATACCGGGAAAACGAAATAATAAACCTCATTAAATGATAGATTTTATTTATTGTAGTATTTGTAGTAGTTTTCCTAGACTGCAGATCTTTATGCAACATATAAATTGCAAATAATAATTGCAAATTTGCATAAAGACTTTGTTTGGGATTGGCTGAATGAGTCGGCAGCGTCAACGCGCCGATTTACTGCGCCGCCCCGCTATTGGCGGACCCGCACGTAACCGCGAGATCGAGAGTCGATAAGCAGCTAGCAGTAGCTTAGACCAACACCGTCGAACGTCGATTTAGATCGATTATCGACCTCAAAAGGGGGATTTCTATTGGCGGATCGCTCTATCGATCTGCCAATCACTAGTTCGACGGTGACGGTAACCTGCCAGCTGTTCGACTCCGATCTCAACGTTCGTCAATCGTTCTCGCTCTTGCTCACGGTAAACGTCGCGCGTCTCTAGACCGGTTTGTCGCGAGTAAACTAACGATTCGACCTATCTATTGGATTCACGGAATCTAAAACGTGAATATCTCTATCTAACCAATCTATCTATCTATCTAACCAAACTATCATCTTTTCTCATCTAACGCTTTATTATACAAATCTCGCCAAAACAGCTTATTGTTTTGGCTGTATACATCACTCGTTTTTGTACAGAGTTTGTGGACATTTTTGAACGAACCCCAGTTGGGGAAGTGAAGTTAATTCTAAGTGAAGTGACTTGTTCTACCCCTTCTACTCCGTAACAACTTGTTAAGTTTTATAAAGTTGGCAACGTTTCTCTCTTTTGTGTGGCAACTCAGCGGATTTGGTTGCGCTCTCTTCTATGGGATTCTCCAAAGTGGACAGACGTGCGATGAAATGCGTTGTACAGTTGGAAAGTTAATAGTTATCGTTAGTTATAGAAAGATTGTTATTCCGAAATGTATTCTATTAAGTTCTGATGTTAATATAATATATATACGTAAAGTCTTATCCTAAGTTGCATCATCCACTGCTGTTATAAAGAAAAGTTAACAAGACTTAATCAATGCAACTGTAAAGAAAATGGTATGTCAAGTGGTTAAGAGGGAAGAAGTAACATTCAATTTAGTTTCTATCTCTTGCAATCGATACAGATTATGTTGCATAAAGATCCGCAGTCTAGGAAAACTAATACAAATACTACAATAAATGAAATCTATCATTTAATTATGTTTATTATTTCGTTTTCCCTCCTTGCATGTGCACAAAATAAGTAAAAAGGAAGAGAGTGCACTGTATAACTAACGGCATTCGCCACATTAGTGCGACCGTGCTGCCCTCTTAATCCTGGCCCGATCGGCCAGGATTGTGGCGACAACGACTTGTGCCGGGATGGTGTCGAGGCAATACTACGAGCCCACACGATCTTTTGTGGCCTGGCCACAATCGAGGATTTTTACTGAGTGGGAATGTGTACGAAAATGGATGAAGTTCTCTATAACATTGCTGAAAAGGTTAAAGACTTTGCTGTGATTTAGTTAGTTGATATTACACAAGTACCTGACTTTAACCAAATTTAAGTATTCAAAACTGAACTATTTATGCATCGAATAGTCTTTATGTAACAAAGTAACCGCAATCGAATAACTTGTCTAAATGAAAATAATTTTACCGATATTTCATATTACCAAAATTAATGTAAATTTTGCTTAAATAAGGATTTTCGTAATTTCCAGTGTCGAAATTTTCGAAATTTTCAATTTTGTGCCGCCTTCGAAAAGGTTGTATTGAATTTAAGTTCGTGTGTGCGTTTCTTCAAAGTCGGTTTAATTTTTTTTTTATAAAATTTTTAATTAGTCCTTTTCAGAGGCGCACAGAAACTACAATCGACGAGATATCTCGTTTCCGCGATGTCGAAGAAACGATGCTGTGAATGGATAATAGTACGTTATATCAGTAATAAAGGTACACGGATTTACGGCTGAATAAGTGAGATGTTAATTCGATAAATTTCTGCTTCTTCTCTCGTTCGGATAAAGTTGCCAATGATGTGGGTCCTCACCGATTTCGATGACTTTGAAATATGTTATTTATTCGATGTCTTAAATATTTTTCTCCTATGGAATAAAGCTCATCGAAATCGGCGAGGAGATCGATTTACAATTACAAGTTCTTACAATTATCTCGTAAACTAAAGCCGGCCGACAAAAACTGTAAAGGGAAATGTTGTTCAAAATCATGGTTTTGACAACATATCCAAAGCTCATCGCGATTGGCCAAGAAATAATACATCGATCGATTTTCAATTACATGTTTTTACAATTATCTCGTAAACTAAAGCCGATCGACAAAGACTGTAAAGAGAAACATATCCAAAGTAGGGCTGCGCGAGTACTCGCAAAATGCGAGCCGAGCTAAGCTCGACCCGCTTGGTCGAGTCGAGTCGAGTACTCGCACGAAGCGAGCGGCTCGCACGATGCGAGTAGCTCGCATCGATGCAAGCTACTCGTATTGAAGCGAGCTACTCGCATCGACGTCATCGGCTCGCATCGGTTGCGAGCCGCTCGCATCGATGCGAGTGCTCGACTCGGCTCGATCAATCCAGTCGAGCTTAGCTGGGCTCGCACCGAGCATGCGATTCGTACGAAACGAACGGCTTGCATGATGGAGTCGACTCGCAATAAATTCAAGCGTAATATGACATGGTGCGAGTTATAGCGGGAAGGTTTGCACATCGATATTATCAATCATTTTAGTATATTGAAAATGCTAAATATTTGGGATGTTTTATTATATATTTTGATAGTAAAATGGACATATGTTGAATAATGAAAATTCATAATTTGTGTAACCCTTTTATTGAAGATATTTATACAATAAAAACTATTTTCTAGATTTATGTAGATATGTTAAGTAGATATGATCAGCAATGAGCATTATTTTATTAGTTTTTGTATGCATATACGTACTCAACTCACGAGTATACAAACATCGGTGGTATTAACTTTAAGTGGTAAATCTACCTTCGGTTTAGTGTACAGTACTGTACAGTCATAAATAGGTGTTATCGCAAAATTGTATATAATGTTGATAATTAATGTGTATTATGTAATAGTGAACATTCTTGTATTCAGAAAAATAAAGTACAAACTCAAAAAAATGCAATACTCTCAAAAAAATAATTTTAAAAATATTTTATTTGCCTATATGTCAATATATGAACAAGACTTCCAGCAGATACGATTAGTGTAGACGGCAAGGTCTCCTGCTGCAAATCAGGTAACAAGAATTGCAAACGACATCTCAATCGGTTTCAATAAAGAAATGGTAACAGTCGTGCTCTTACTGGATATAAAGAAAGCATTTGACAGAGTTTGGTTAGAAGGACTATTATACAAATTAATATTAGAAGTACTAACCCACGCTCATTAAATTCATAGCGTCATCCTATAGGACAGACATCTATACAAGACTCTCTATACAAGACTCTCTACAAAAGAGTACAAGTATAAATAATACAAAATCTAACAGAGGACTGATTAGAGCAGGAGTTCCTCAAGGCTCCGTTCCAGGGCCAAAACTATTGAACGTATACCTGAACGACATACCCAAATTCACTAAAACAAAATTAGCTTTATTTGCAGATGACACAGCCATTTACGCACACTCTTACAATGCCATAATAGGTGCGAAGTAAGTACAAACTCATATGACAATACTAGAGCCATTCTATAGTAAATGGAAAATATAACTCAACGCAACCAAAACAGAAGTACAAGTAGTATTTTCAAAGAAAAAGGAACGTAAAAACAGAATCTTCCAACCGATAACAATAAATGCACACAAAACAAGCCCAACAAACACAGTTAAATACCTAGGAGTCCACCTTGATACACAAGGTGTATTACACAACTAACATATGCATGTCACATCAAAGAAAGTATAAGAAAAGCACACTCAGTACTTAGGAAACTATATCCACTAATGGTATACAACTCCAACTTATCTGTACATAACAAAAAACTAATTTATAAAATGATAATCAGGTCAATTATAACGTATGCAACACTACCAGTCTGGTATAGTGCCGCTATAACAAACATTAATAAACTACAAATATTTCAAAACAAAATGCTAAGACTAATAGCCCACAGAAACAGCAGAATCACAGAATTACACAAACACACAGAGATTCCACCCATTGAACACTATATTAAAGATTTAGCATTAATATAAGTTTCTATAAGTATTAAATAGCCAACAGTGACTTAACTAAAAATCTTACAGAAATTAGGGACCACAATGTGCCTTTTAGCTTTAAGCATAAAGTACCTTATCAAAAGTTATCTATTTACTATCAAATTGACTGAAGAATATGTGATAGATACTGCAATAACTAGGACTGAGGCAAATCTAAATTATAAGCTATGCGCAATAGGATCTAATCTACAATAGACAACATGCAATATTAGTACTACTGACAGGTACACATTCAGATGTAAAAGTGAAAATGAAGGAGGGTTTTTTCCTAATATAATTTTTCCTCTCAAAAGTAAAACATGTACTAAGTACCGCAGTATTAAACAAATACACTAGAATTAAGAGATAGTATATGTATCGACTGACTAACAATAGTAGTAGGTTTAGCATAAATTGTAGGAACTACGTGCAAACTCAATTGTTGAAAATGTTTATAATGTTTTTATTTTGTTATAAACCTCAATGTAAATACGTTATATAATAAAGAGATTTTACAAACAAACAAAACCCGCTGCGAATCGAATCTCCGGCCCTGGATAGAATCCCACACCGAATGATTTTCTTTTTCATTAAACTCATCGTTTTCTTCTTTATTCTTAACCATATAATTGTTGTGCAGATATTTCCAATATACATATACATATTGTCAAAGCAACATTTATATTCCATTTTTACGTTTGTCAAAAATGTTCAATATTACAGAATACACATACAAACTGTAAAGAAATATCGAAAAAATTGATTATTTTTTTAAGCACAATGCACCATTATAAAAAAAATTAAGAAAAATGGTTTCAACAATATCCCATTACTGAATTTTTATAAAACTGGTAAATATCTCCCATAGTTCAATAGGAAATATGCATTTTTCGAATTTCTGATATTTCCAATTCTTTTAAACCTGTTCGCAAAGTCTGTGAAATCTGAAAAATACACATTAATCATCACGATAAGACATATCCTACATAATAATTTAAACGTAATACTGCGAGAACTTCAATGCCGTATTACGTCATGCAAGCCGTTCGTTTCGCACGAGTCGCACGTGGTCGCACGCTTGGTGTGAGCTGTGCTAAGCTCGACTGGATTGATCGAGCCGAGTCGAGCACTGTCGAGCACTCGCATCGATGCGAGCCGATGACGTCGATGCGAGTAGCTCGCTTCGTTGCGAGTAGCTTGCATTGATGCGAGCTACTCGCATCGTGCGAGCCGCTCGCTTCGTGCGAGTACTCGACTCGACTCGACCAAGCGGGTCTCGGCTCGACTCGACTCGAGCTCGGCTCGCATTTCTGAGCTCGCCTGCAGCCCTAATCCAAAGCCTATCGAAATTGGCGAGGATTCACATCATCGAGAAACTTTTGTTCGTTGTGACATCGCGGCGTGCCAGCGACACTCGGCTGCCGGCGCTCTAGGCTGCACGCGTCTAGCTCGCGCTCTCATTGGTCCGTGTTTTTCGTTAATAACTCGTTAACGAAGCCGCGGACGACATTTTTTCAAAGGAAAATATCGCTTGGAATGATCTCAGGAACCTCCCATTTTCGGGTCCTGGGGGAATTTTGAGACACCCTGTATGTTTGTTTCTACAGAAAAACATACTTGCACAAGGATCGTACAATTCGTACCTACAAAAAGCAAAATTTACATTAATTTTGGTAATATGAAATATCGGTAAAATTATTTTCATTTAGACAAGTTATTCGATTGCGGTTACTTTGTTACATAAAGACTATTCGATGCATAAATAGTTCAGTTTTGAATACTTAAATTTGGTTAAAGTCAGGTACTTGTGTAATATCAACTAACTAAATCACAG
Organism: Lasioglossum pauxillum; assembly: GCA_933228785.1. Taxonomy (NCBI): domain Eukaryota; kingdom Metazoa; phylum Arthropoda; class Insecta; order Hymenoptera; family Halictidae; genus Lasioglossum; species Lasioglossum pauxillum. Next base: position 24,229,524 of record OW121703.1, on the reverse strand, counting down.
CAAAGTCTTTAACCTTTTCAGCAATGTTATAGAGAACTTCATCCATTTTCGTACACATTCCCACTCAGTAAAAATCCTCGATTGTGGCCAGGCCACAAAAGATCGTGTGGGCTCGTAGTATTGCCTCGACACCATCCCGGCACAAGTCGTTGTCGCCACAATCCTGGCCGATCGGGCCAGGATTAAGAGGGCAGCACGGTCGCACTAATGTGGCGAATGCCGTTAGTTATACAGTGCACTCTCTTCCTTTTTACTTATTTTGTGCACATGCAAGGAGGGAAAACGAAATAATAAACATAATTAAATGATAGATTTCATTTATTGTAGTATTTGTATTAGTTTTCCTAGACTGCGGATCTTTATGCAACATAATCTGTATCGATTGCAAGAGATAGAAACTAAATTGAATGTTACTTCTTCCCTCTTAACCACTTGACATACCATTTTCTTTACAGTTGCATTGATTAAGTCTTGTTAACTTTTCTTTATAACAGCAGTGGATGATGCAACTTAGGATAAGACTTTACGTATATATATTATATTAACATCAGAACTTAATAGAATACATTTCGGAATAACAATCTTTCTATAACTAACGATAACTATTAACTTTCCAACTGTACAACGCATTTCATCGCACGTCTGTCCACTTTGGAGAATCCCATAGAAGAGAGCGCAACCAAATCCGCTGAGTTGCCACACAAAAGAGAGAAACGTTGCCAACTTTATAAAACTTAACAAGTTGTTACGGAGTAGAAGGGGTAGAACAAGTCACTTCACTTAGAATTAACTTCACTTCCCCAACTGGGGTTCGTTCAAAAATGTCCACAAACTCTGTACAAAAACGAGTGATGTATACAGCCAAAACAATAAGCTGTTTTGGCGAGATTTGTATAATAAAGCGTTAGATGAGAAAAGATGATAGTTTGGTTAGATAGATAGATAGATTGGTTAGATAGAGATATTCACGTTTTAGATTCCGTGAATCCAATAGATAGGTCGAATCGTTAGTTTACTCGCGACAAACCGGTCTAGAGACGCGCGACGTTTACCGTGAGCAAGAGCGAGAACGATTGACGAACGTTGAGATCGGAGTCGAACAGCTGGCAGGTTACCGTCACCGTCGAACTAGTGATTGGCAGATCGATAGAGCGATCCGCCAATAGAAATCCCCCTTTTGAGGTCGATAATCGATCTAAATCGACGTTCGACGGTGTTGGTCTAAGCTACTGCTAGCTGCTTATCGACTCTCGATCTCGCGGTTACGTGCGGGTCCGCCAATAGCGGGGCGGCGCAGTAAATCGGCGCGTTGACGCTGCCGACTCATTCAGCCAATCCCAAACAAAGTCTTTATGCAAATTTGCAATTATTATTTGCAATTTATATGTTGCATAAAGATCTGCAGTCTAGGAAAACTACTACAAATACTACAATAAATAAAATCTATCATTTAATGAGGTTTATTATTTCGTTTTCCCGGTATAACTAACGGCATTCGCCACATTAGTGCGCAGTGATGCCAGAATCGTGGACGCGAGGACCTTTCCCCTCCGGCGGCTCGGCCGGCTGGGCCCCCCACTTTGACGTATCGTGGACGTACCGTCCTCGCCACGTTGCTTCTGCTGCGCACGCGCTGCACACGAACGTACTTCTACTCTGCCCGTGTGAGTGCCTGCTCGATTGCACGCGCGCTACACACACAAGCGTACCTCTACCCTGTCCGTGTGGACTACCTGCTCGCTGGTCGACGCCGACGCGTCCCTTCGATTTTCACGTTACCCAAGTTTCGGAGTTCCGTTTCCGGTTATATGGAGAAAACGTGTGATTATTGCGAGCAGCAGATATAGAGGTGATATTAGCGAGTGAAAGCTAAAGATAAGTGGAGTGAATAAGATCCGTGGGTGGAGGAAGAACGGAGGAGTAGCTTGAAGAAAGAAGAAAGGCGTGAAAGAGAAGAAGGAGAGTAGAGAAAGAGAATAGGAGAAGAAAGTGAGGTTAGGCACACAATAGAAACGTGAGCAGAGGAAACAGAGTAAGTGTAGAACGCCATCGTGTAGAAAACGAAAGAAGCTAAGTGTAACATGACAGGAATGCCGGTAAAGGAGGTAGGCGAGAAGATAAGAAAAGAAATAGATATAATGGAAAACAAAGAAGAACAAAAAAAGATGGCAAGGAAGTTAATGAAGATAAGAGAAAAGGAAAGAAAAAGGAGTAACAGTTTATCTAAAACGGAGGGCATAGGAAAGTGGCTAGACAAGAAGAGAAAAGAGAGAGAGAATGAAGAAAGAGAAGAAAAGGAAAAGGATCCGTTCAGGAAAAGTAGGAAAACAGACAGATCGCCGGAGGTGGTGAAAGGAGAGGTTAGACAAGAAAAGGTATGGGAGCAAGAAGACATTAGAGTGATCATTAGAGAGGAGATAAAGGGGGTATTAAAAGGGACGATAAAACAGATGAATGAAGTAGCAGAGGGATGGAAAGAGCTGACAGAGCTAATGAGGCAAATGAGAGAAATGAAAGAAGAATGGGAGAAGGAAAGAGAGCGAGACAGAAAGTCGTTACAAGAGATAGAACAGAGAGTAAAAAAAATAGAGCTAGAAGGGAGAATAGAGGACAAAATAGACAAAAGGTTAGAAGAAATAGAAAAGAAGAGAGGAAGAGAACAAGGAGAAAGAGAAGGTGGAGAAATGGAAAGAAGACTGAAAGAAATAGAGATGAAGTGGGAAAGGAAAGAAAGAGAGATAAGGAGAAAGAACATAATAGTGAAAGGATTAGAGATAAAAGAGGGCGGAGATGGGCAGGAAGAAGTGCAAAAGATACTAGAAGTAATAGGAGAAAAATTCGAAGTTGAAGAAGTAAGGAGAGGAGGCAGAAAGGGAATAGGAAAGGGAGAATGGGCAGTGGTAAGGATGGCGACAATAGAGCAGAAAAGAAGAATAATGACAGAAAAGAAGAAATTAGTGGGAAGACAGGAAAGAATAGAAGAAGATCTAACATGGGAAGAAAGAAACATCCAATGGAGGTTAAGGCAGATAATGGAGAAAGAGAGAAGGGAAGGGAAAAGGGTAAAAATAGGGTACATGAAGATATGGATAGAAGGAAAGATGTGGAAATGGGATGAGAAGAAGAAAATTCTGAAGGATGACAAGGGAAACGAATGGGGACAGAAAGAACTCGGGAGGGAGAAATAAAAGAAATAAAGGAAAGTAATAAAAAGGAGATGAAGACAGATGAAGAGAAAAAGGAAAAAGGAAGGGAAAGAGAGAAAACGATAATTGGATTTTGGAATGTAGCAGGATTGATAGGGAAAGATGAAGAATTCTGGAAGGACCTAGAACGGTGGGATGTAATGGTGCTACTGGAGACATGGATGGAAGAAAAGATGTGGGAAAAAATGGAAAGAAGATTGCCGCAAGGTTACGTATGGAAAAAACAATGGGCAGTTAGGGATAGCAAAATAGGGAGGGCAAAGGGCGGAATGCTGATAGGAATGAGAAAAGAAATTACGAGCGAAAGGAAGAGCTGGGGAGAGTCAAAAGAGATAGAAGGAATTATAGAGGGAAGGATAAAGATAGAAGGGGACGAATGGAAGATACTAGGGATATATGTAAACAAAGATATTGAAAGGAAAATGAAAGTACTGAAAGACTGGTGGGATATAGGAAGAGACGAAAAAATAATAGTAGGTGGGGACTTTAATGCAAGAACAGGCAAGGAAGGAGGGGAAATAAGTCAGGAAGAAGACGATCGGGGAGGCAGTAGGGAGTCAAGAGACACGAAAGTAAATGGAGAAGGGAGGAAACTAATAAAAACGATAGGAGAATTGGGATTGCAAATAATGAATGGAGGGATAAAAGGAGACGAGAGAGGAGAGTACACATTTATAGGACAGAGAGGAAGAACAGTTATTGATTATGTAATAGGGGACGAAAGAACGAGGGAAGGGATAGAAAGTATGGTGATAGAGGAGAGGGTAGAATCAGATCATCTACCGGTAGTGATAACAATGAAGAAAGGATGGAAAGCGGACAAAGAAGAGAAAGGAAAGAAGAAAAAGAAGAGCATAAGAAAAGTGGAATGGGGGAGAGAGGAAAAAGAGAATTTTAGAAGACAAACGGAGGGAATAGAAATAACGGGAGAAGGGATAGGAGAAAGAATAAGAGAGCTAGAAAAGAAGATCAAGGGTGTAATGGAAGAAATAAAGAGCACGGAGAACAAGAAAGAGAAGAAAAGGGGAGGCTGGTGGGATAAGGAGTGCATCGAAAGAAAGAAAGAACTAAGAAGGGCATTAAGAAGATGGAAAGAAGGGAAAGAAGAAGGAGATGATTACAGAAGATTGAAAAACGAATACAAAAAACTATGTGAAGAAAAAAAAGAACAGGAAAGAGAAAGGATCTTAATAGAAGCAGGGAGAGCGAAGACAGAAGGAATGGTCTGGGACTTTCTAAGAAAAATGGGAGGTGGAAAAGGAAGAGGACTAGTGAAGGAAATAGAGATGGAAAAATGGAAGGAGTATTTTATGGGATTACTAGGAGGAGTGGAAAACAAGATAGAAGGAGGAGGCAAGAGAAGGAGAAGTGAGAGGAACAATGAAGAGATAGAAATAGAAGAAATAGAAAGAGTAATAAGAAGATTGAAAGACGGGAAAGCAGCAGGAGAAGATGAATTAGGAAATGAAATATGGAAATATGGGGGAGAGAACATAAAGAGAGAAGTGTGGAGGATATGCAACAGGGTATGGAATGGGGAAGGATGGCCAGAAGAATGGAAGATAGGGGTAGTGGTGCCGATAAAAAAGAAGGGTGATGGAAGAACAGTGGAATGCTATAGAGGCGTGACGCTATTGAACACTCTGTACAAAATCTACATGATAGTTTTAGAGGAGAGGCTGGAAAGAGAAGTGAAAGAGAAAAGGATGGTACCAGAGAACCAAACGGGGTTCAGAAAGGAGAAAGGGACAATAGACAATATATACGTGATAAACTATCTAATAAATAGGGAGCTGGTGAAGAAGAAAGGAAGAATAATAGGATGTTTCGTAGACCTGAAGGCAGCATTTGACAGTGTCAACAGAGGAATCTTGTGGGAAGCACTGAAAGAGAGAGGTGTGAGTGAAGGAATTAGGGAAAGAATAGAAGAAGTATACAGGGAGACAACATCAAAAGTGAAAGTGGGAGGTGAAATGGGAGAAAAGTTCTGGGTGGGAAGAGGGGTGAGACAAGGATGTCCACTAAGCGCGAAACTGTTCATCCTATTAATGGCAGATTTAGAGGAAAGGATGAGGAAAAGAGGGAAAGGTGGAGTGGAAATAGGAGGAAGAATGATATATACTCTGCAGTATGCGGACGACATGGTGCTGCTGGCGAAGGAGGAGAGTGGGATGAAGCTAATGATCGAAGAATTCAGGAACTATATAAAGGAGAAAGGACTAGAAGTGAACAGGGAAAAAACGAAGATAGTTAGATTCGAAAGAAGGAGACAAGAGAAAAAGACGTGGAGATGGGGAGATGGAACAGTCGAAGAGGTAGAGGAGATAAAATATCTAGGATATATTTTTAAGAAGAATGGAGGTCAGGAAAGACAAATAGAAGACAGAACAAGAAAAGGAGGAGGTGTGATGAAAAGTGTGTGGGGGATAGGGAAAAGATATTTCAAAGACAATTACAAGAGAAGGGAATGGTTTTTTGACGCGCTGGTATGGCCAGTGATGGCATACGGTGTGGAGATTTGGGGGTGGGAGGAAAGAAAGGAAGTAGAAAGGATGCAGGAAAGATATAGCAGATGGGTGTTAGGGCTAGAGTGGACGACGCCAGGATATATGATACGGGAGGAAACGAAGAGAGAGAAAATGAGAGCGAGGGGAGCGAGGAGGGCATGGAAGTTTGAAGAAAGGTTAAGAGATGGAAAAGGAAGTGAATGGGCCAGACAATGTCTAAAAGAGATAGAGGAGAGAGCTAGAGGAGGAAAGAAGATTTCAAAATGGGAGAAAGGAAGAAAGAAATATATAGAAGAAAGGGGGAATAGAAGAAAGTTAGAGGAGAGTAATAAGGAAAGTAGAGAGGAAGAGTGGGGAAGAATAGAGATCAGAGAGCAGGAGAAAGAGAAAGAGGAAAACTGGAGGTTAGCGGTGGATTCGAGGTACAACAAGTGGTTTAAAGAAATAAGAGTGCAGGAGAAACCTGAATACTTAGAGAAAGGAACCAAAGAAGAGAAATGGAAAAGAATAGCACGATACAGGCTGGGAAATGAAATGAGAGGAGGAAGGTACTGGGACGAAGAAGAGGAGAGACGGTGCAGAAAGTGCGGGTACGAAGAAGAGACGTGGGAGCACGTGCTGGATAGATGCTCGAGAGAAGAGGGATTCGAAGTAGGGATACAAGATAAGGTGAAAGAGATACTAGCTGAGGACGGGAGGGGGGAAGAGTGGATGAAAAAATTAGACAGGGAGAGAAAAGAAATACAGGACGGAAAGTACAAAGAAGAGGAAAAGAAGTGAGAAGGCAAGGATGAATGGAAGAATGAGTGAGAGAGAGTGAATGCAAAAAGTAAGAGAAGGTATTTTATTATAGAATTTGTATAGAAAGATAAAAGAAATGAAAATTGTAAAGGGAACGGGATCTCTTTGTAACCCGTAAGGGAACAATAAATATACATACATAGTTACCCAAGTTTCGGAAGCATGAGTCGGAAAGTCGGCATCTGGAGACAGCGCGCATTTGAATTAGAGATCCCCGTTTCACGTGTATGTAAATACACGTGGCACGTGAACCGTGTAGTGCGAATTTAAGGATCCGTGAATACGAATCCGTGAATGTGGATCCGTGTACACGGATCCACGACCACGTGAATACGGATCCGTGAACACAGATCCGTGTTACACGGGGCTGCGAATACGGATCCGTGAACACGAGTCCGTTCGGCACGTTCGAGTCCGACAGTTCTTTTCGACTGTTGACGTTAGAAGTGAGACAATAATAAAATTGCTGTAAATTGTTCGACGTTAAATCACCGTATATTAAAATGCATATGTAAAATAAATACACGAATATTTGTCAAATTAAAATACACGGGTGCCCGTGTAATTAGTATTACGTGGATTAAAATTCAGATTCGTTTATTGCACGTGAAATAGGTACCTCTATTAGATTTGATTCTGGAAGCGCGTAGCGCAGAAGGAAAGAGATACTGAATAAATTAGCGGAAATAGCGTACGAAATAGAACAGGTGTTAGAAGAGCGATGCTTATTATTATTAGCGATGTTTATTGCGAATAGAGAGCGATAGTGACGTGAAATAGAACAATACAAAGAAAAAGAAAGGATTACATAGACAGACATAAGTATGGATTTAAAGACGGCAGCATTGGTGATGCGTAAATATAAACAGAGAATGTGACGCCTGCGTTACTTGAGGCGTGAGCGTGATCGACGACTGTCCATAGCTAACATTCATTCTGAAAAACAAATTTTGGGGCTACAGGTAACAAAAAATAATGAAAACAATTTTACGAAATACAATTTATTCAATTAATTTCCTATTTTGGTACAAAAAAACTAAAATGTTTACATTCTCAGGTAGTAAACGCGTTCTTTTTCGGGTGACAATATTTCCCGCCGTTGAAAAGCAACGTTCGGAACTATCCGACGTTGCTGGTATCGTCAAATACTTAATTGCAAGTTTTGCAATTGTCGGATATTTGCTTATCCGCGACTTCCACCACTCATACGGACATAAATCAAACCGTAACTGTGGTTCCGCAATATATTTTTCATATTCTCCGTGTATGTCGGACATGTCAGCAATGTCGTCATTATATAAAAATTGTAAAGCTGTTTGTTGTAATGATGTATCTACATTCCTATTTACGGTTTGACGTGGAAAACTTTCTAATATGTGTTTTATTTTGTTACTAATTTTAATTCTTTTGTGAATTAAAATATGCGCTCCAAATCTTTGTAACGAGGATCGAGGAAGCTAGAAATTTTTGTTATTGTTATAGTACTATCTTCATTAAAATTTAACTGAAATCGGTGGTTTATTTCAGAAAGTACTGTTCCTTTGAATACTCGAATAACCTCATTATCTGTTTCTAGAATTTTTAGATGATTTTTTATTAATTCTTTAAGTAATGGTCTTACCATTGACAGCGACGCATTTTTTTCACCACAGAACAATGTGGTTATTATTTGCAACGGTTTAAATACGTTTAATAGACAATGTATGGTTTCCCATTGACATTCCGTTACTTCTAAATTTCTTGCCGTGGTTAAATTAGTTATTGATCTGTCTGCAATTACATTAGTTATACAGCATCTATTTATACAAATTCGTTCTAACATAAAAAAGGTCGAATTCCATCTAGTAGAACAACATTGTAACTATTGGAAATGGGTATTTGTAATCAATAAAGATCACGCACAAGAATTCCGAAATACAGTTCTTTATTTCAACGAAGGAGAAAAACAAGTCAAGGAGACGTCTGTATGGTTTGAAGACCGATACTGAACTAAACCAAAGGAGAGAGATTTGGGGAGGGGCGAAAAACCCCTGTTGGGTCCACTCGGGAAAAACTCGATACCCAAGAACCCCAAGTTTATTGCTCAGGCCCTCTACGAACTGAGATAGTGCAGGCCTTCCACTTCTGACCTGAGAGCCATTTGAATATACAAGGACACTGTTTATATCCTTCAACACCCGACTTTATTATTGCAGACATTCCAACAGTAACAATGTCGTTTTCGATATTCCCAGTTGCATTTGTTTAATTTCTAGGGCCTTTTTTGCGACGTTGGAATGTTTAAAATGCCCGACTATTTTACTGCAACGGCGAATAATTTGTTCTACATTGTCTTCCGTAAGTGCCTTCTTGATTGCAAGCTGCAGAGTGTGAGCTGCACACGCTACGTTTTCAATTTCCTCACTCATCAATGAAATTGCATTTTTTATATTGGAAGCGTTGTCTGTCACTATCGAAACAACTTTATTTGTTATTTCCAAATCGTCTAATGTCTTTTTTAATTCATTAGCGATATTTTCTGCAGTGTGGATAACACGGAGAATATGAAAAATATATTGCGGAACCACAGTTACGGTTTGATTTATGTCCGTATGAGTGGTGGAAGTCGCGGATAAGCAAATATCCGACAATTGCAAAACTTGCAATTAAGTATTTGGCGATACCAGCAACGTCGGATAGTTCCGAACGTTGCTTTTCAACGGCGGGAAATATTGTCACCCGAAAAAGAACGCGTTTACTACCTGAGAATGTAAACATTTTAGTTTTTTTGTACCAAAATAGGAAATTAATTGAATAAATTGTATTTCGTAAAATTGTTTTCATTATTTTTTGTTACCTGTAGCCCCAAAATTTGTTTTTCAGAATGAATGTTAGCTATGGACAGTCGTCGATCACACTCACGCCTCAAGTAACGCAGGCGTCACATTCTCTGTTTATATTTACGCATCACCAATGCTGCCGTCTTTAAATCCATACTTATGTCTGTCTATGTAATCCTTTCTTTTTCTTTGTATTGTTCTATTTCACGTCACTATCGCTCTCTATTCGCAATAAACATCGCTAATAATAATAAGCATCGCTCTTCTAACACCTGTTCTATTTCGTACGCTATTTCCGCTAATTTATTCAGTATCTCTTTCCTTCTGCGCTACGCGCTTCCAGAATCAAATCTAATAGAGGTACCTATTTCACGTGCAATAAACGAATCTGAATTTTAATCCACGTAATACTAATTACACGGGCACCCGTGTATTTTAATTTGACAAATGTTCGTATTTTTATTTTACATATGAATTTTAATGTACGGTGATTTCACGTTGAACAATTTACCGCAACTTTATTAGTGTCTCACTTCTAACGTCAACAGTAGAAAAGAATTCGATCTATAAACAATAAGGCCCGTGTAGTACACGGATCCGTGTTCGCAGCCCCGTGTTCACGGATCCGTATTCACGTGTTCGTGGATCCGTGTACAGTAAATTCTCTATAAACGCGAACGCCTCGGGGGGATTTCTTCGCATTTTTCGATCGTGGTCCTACGTTTTTCGAGCTTCAAAGGCCGAGCCGAACGTAGAGAAGGACAGCGCGTGTAAAGCGAGACCACGCACGGGCCTTTGAATTGTGCCGGCGACTCCGACTCTCCGCGTCTCTTTCTTTTCTATACGCGCTATCCTTCCTTGCGCCCGAAACGTTCATCGTCATTTAAACCACTACAGTTTAAATACCATCGAAGGAAAACTATCGAATTGAAGCGTTTACATCCGTCAGGAAAAGACACACTTTTTGTAGTTTTTGAACTGTTTTAAGTAATATACTTAAGATTTATTTAAGATTTATTTAATTTTGTTTCTTATCAAAAAATTGTAATGGAGCGAGCGACGCGCGTGACTTGACACGGTGTTCGGTTTTGCGACATGATCGGTCATAGTTCATCACGTCTTTATATTTGCGAAATCGAACGTTACTGCCGGGAAACCGGACGACGCACGACCACTGTACTCTTATGTTCTAAAGTTACTTCATATGTATATACCGTCAATTAAACCACTAAATTCAGTTTAAATTAGGTCGTGTTTGGTATCATTTTATTATTACCACGTTTTTATTAGCTCGCTTTCTTGTTTGTTTGTCTGTTTGTCTGTTTGTTCGGTGGCAAATTTTGCAATTGATTTTAAACTAACTTCCTGATGAGCTAGAGACTTGAAATCGGTTACATGGCTCAGAACTGGATGACAATGCATTATTAAAAAAAAAATTGTTAAAAAGTCTATCCGTTTCGGAGATATAACAATTAAATATTTACCTTTTCACCCCCCCGCGAAACCTACGTCACCGCGTTCAACGGTCGCCACGCCGCGCGACAGCGCTCCCTACTCCACTACCCGTTCCCTCTCTCACTCATCCCCACTCCACTGACCCGATTCGCACCGAAGGAGCTCAGTGTGCGTCAGTGTGCGTTTGAGCTCCGTGCGGTGTTTATAAAGTTACTACGTATTATTATATTATAATGTTTGTTTACCAATCGAAGGGACAGTTACACCGAGATTTTCGGTCGAACCTTTATCTTTGACATTTTACCACGGCGTTTCGATATGATGCGGTCCCAATACCGTCTGAAATTTACTACATGTCTCTGTTATAATCTCGAAATAATGTCTACAAAAGAAGGAGCAGTTCGTTAATGATGATTTTCACAGAGAAGTCGCCAAATCACCAGGTATGCCATTAAATATTTTACCACGTTTTTATTATGTCGCTTTCTTGTATGTCTGTTTGTCTGTTCGGTACAAATTTTACAACTGATTTTAAACTAACTTCTCGATGAGCTAGAGACTTGAAATTTTAAACATAGCTCAGTACTATATGACAATGCAGTATTTAAAAAAAATTTTTTTTAATTTACAACAGCCTACGCGTTTAGGAGATATAAACTATTAAAAATTTAACCGTTACACGTCCCCGCGCGACGACCGGTAGTGCCCACTCGGTTCCCACTCCACTGACCTGCTTCGCACCGAAGCAGCTCAGTGTGCGTTCGAGCTCCGTGCGGTGTTTACAAAGTTACTACGTATTAGTATACTATAATGTTTGTTTACCAAGCGAAAGAACAGTTACACCGAAATTCTCCTTCGAACCTTTATCTTTGACATTTTACCACGGCGTTCGTTTTCGATATGACGCGTCGCAATACCGTCTGAAATTTACTACATGTCTCTGTTATAATCTCATCAAAATGTTCAAAATCGATTATAAAATTTCACACATGCAAGACTAAAAAGCAGAAAATAATTATTTAAATAAAAATAAATTTTTTAAAAATACCACGTTTTTAAAACGGACTAAAAAGTATAAAATAAAATTTTTAAAAACGCCACGTTTACAAAACGGACTAAAAAGTATAAAATAATTTTTTCTAGCCCCATACAGATTCCTAACCCCTGAAAATTTGTGATTGTGAATTTTTAATAGCTAAGAAAATACTTGTAAGATTTAAAACGAAAAACGTGGGGCGCAAGATAATACATAGTAAGGAGTGTAGAGAGTAGCTGCCGCTGAGAAATCTCGTACAACACTTCATATCATTTGCAGTGCAATAAAGTTGTTAGTGATTTAGTGTTCATTCATCAATTATCTATTGCATGCGCCCCACGTTTTTCGTTTTAAATCTTACAAGTATTTTCTTAGCTATTAAAAATTCACAATCACAAATTTTCAGGGGTTAGGAATCTGTATGGGGCTAGAAAAAATTATTTTATACTTTTTAGTCCGTTTTGTAAACGTGGCGTTTTTAAAAATTTTATTTTATACTTTTTATTTACCAAATGAACAGCTAGATTGAACGAGCCGTTGCTTTCAACTGTCCGAAATACGGTGTACTAGTTCGCGATCCCGTGTATGAAATTGCCAACGGCAAACCGTGTCGACTTCACGGTTGGCGACCGACAAAAAACGTCACATACCATTGCTGTCTGCGCGAAGTACAAACATTTCGAGCATGGGTTAACAATTATTAGAAATACACGTAAAGTATCAGTTATAAAGACGCGACTTTGAATTTTCTCCACATCAAAAAAACACGACACCTCTTTTTACACAGTGTTTTCATAATGATTGCGAAATCGGAGATGGATCCTGCAGCCGTCGCAACAACAACCGATCAGGATCCCACAGCAACACCCGATTATCGCTTCGAGCGCGACAGACTCCAAAGTTTCCGCAACTGGCGTTACTCGCACATCGTTCAACCTGAAAAACTCGCAGTCGCAAGATTTTTCCAATCTGGGTGATGAAGATAGCACCGAATGTTTCGAATGCGGTATACGGCTGACTCGATGGGAAGAGGACGATGATCCCATGAAGGAGCATCGCGCCTGGTCGAGATTCTGCGGATAAGTTTGCGGGACGAACTGCGACAACGTACCGATCGGAGTCGATCCCGGTACAATCCAGCCAAACCCTCGTGGTATGGATGTCTGTGGAATCGCGAAAGAATCGGCGCTCGAAGGTAAATAAATTTTCAAAGAAAAATACACCAAAGTATGTAACATGATATATAACTTTCTATCTGTCTGTTCGCAGGAAACAAAAATAATGAAGACAAATGACAAGAAATTCGCTGCAATAATTATATTTTAATTATTTTTTAATTCTTGTATATTTGATGTATAATTAAAGAATAGATAAGATTAACTTTTCACTAATATAAAAAATATCTCGCTGTATGGGGAGGGGGCGATATTATTACTGTAATTGTTTTCTTTTTAGTAAATACGAGTTTAATTGTATGACTGTAGGAGAAGGAGGCGGAGGAGGAGAACAAGGACGCGATACCCCGTAGCGACCTTGCGCGATATTTTGAATTCCGCGACTTCAGCACTGAGTGAGACGGTTTCAATTCGAAAAGCAACAACATTTCGAGGCGTTTCAAAGCAAAATTCGGTTGGGAACCGCGGTCTGGTCGAACAGACAACGAGTTTTTGTTTCGTAGCGAAGAGCGAGGCCGCGTCAGGGACGCTAACATAAACATCGCTCGGTCGCGGGTCCTTGAGTTCGAGAGCTCCTGGTAACGTACGGTAACGGTCGCGTTTGAAAAAAAAAAATATATCGAGAAACAGCTTCGACATTCAAGGCCACAGTTGAAAATCTATCGTTCGTTTCCAAGTACGAATCGTCGCGGGCTCCTAGGGTGAAATGTCGGAGGACGGCAAAACATATGTTTCGAGATGGCCGGAGGACGACCGGTCATATTACAGCGCGTACGGGGCGGAGGAGTACGGGCCGGCCATAAAACCGGACCCTGAATTCCCCAGCCCCGGGCCCGCCACACTGCGAGTACCGACGGGATGGAGAGCATCCCCGATCGTACCGCGACCGACGACCGTGACGACCTCGGTTCCTCCGGTCGAAGCCGACAATTCGAAGACAGCGTACGAGGTCATAAGAAAATGGGACCTATCGTTTGATGGGAAACCCGGAGAGGATCCGGAGGAATTTTTCCAAAGGCTCTCCATAATGCGGCGCGCGTGTACGATCAGAGACGCCGACCTCCTACGCTGTCTACCGATTTGTTTTACCGGTACCGCGGCGAAATGGTTCGATACCTGTCCTCCGATGTCCACCTGGGAGGAATTTGAAAACGAGTGGCAACAGAATTTCCGCGATCCGGACTACCAGCAGCTGCTCGAACACGACCTTCAAGTCCGAAGGCAAGGCCCCGACGAACCGCTTCGCGATTACCTCGCGATTATGCGCAGTATGGTCGCGCGATTAAAGAGACCGTGGTCAGAACAAATGATAATAGATCCAATTTTCTGGGGCGCGAGAGCGGAGTGTCGAGTCGGTATCGATAAGCAGACGATCACCTCGGTGGCCGAACTCGCGAATCGATTACGTGAAGCGGAGCGATTCGGGATGCCGCAAAGCGTCGATAAATACCTGATCCCTACGATCGCGAACAAAGAATTCGCGTACGACGCGAAAAGATACGCGGCAGAAGGGGGCGCGGGGACAGGTCAAGCTCCAGTATACGAGAGAGTCAATGCGGTAGTCGACGCGCGAGGAGGGGAACCGCGTTACCGAGCGGGCCCCTCTCGACCGCGCGAACCCCCGATCTCCGAGCCGCCGCGTCATAACATCTCGGCGTACAGCCGCTCGCGTGACGAGCCGAACCGAGACCGCCCGACCGCTGCCGGGAACAGCCGAGCTGTCACTTCGTCGGTCCAACAGCCGACGGCGGAAAGCACGTGCTGGAACTGTCATCGGCCGGGGCATAGATCGCGACAATGCTCGGAGCCTCAAACTCGCCATTGTTATCGTTGCGGGGAACCCGGGGTTATTGCGAGGGACTGCCGTCGTTGTCCACCGAGAGCGGAAAACTACTACCGACGCCGCTCGTAAGGGCCGGAGCGGCCTCGAACCCAGTAATTTCGGCCCGCGTAGCAAATACGGGACTCGACTCCGTTGTCCCTTCGAAACCACCGCTGTTGATCGTGCCCGTATACATTGCATATCGCAAGGCGCTCGCGTTAATCGACTCGGGCTCGTCGCTCTCGTTCGTGAGTCGGGAAACAGTTTCGTCCGTGGGAAAAGCCGCCACGATTTCGACAGCCGCAGACGAGTGTTATTTTCTTCTGGCCACGGGAGCGGTCGATCGCGCGACAGAACGCGTTCGGTTTTCGTTACGAATTAAAGACCAGACGCGAGAAATTTTCGCTTACGTTCTCGACAATTTAGTGAATCCGGTTTTACTGGGGGTCGACGCGATCGCGCAATTCGGTATCGTTGTCGAATACCATCGGAGGAAATGGCATTTCGCGTCGCGGCCGCAAGTAGAATTTCCATTCGGTCGTACCTCGGAAGATCCGCTCTGCTGCGGCCTGCAGATACTTTCCGAGCCGCAAAAGGAGCGGTTACGCGTTTTTCTAGAACAAGAAATGAGCGACTTCGAGCGAGTACCGGGCGTGACGACTCTGACCACTCACCGGATAGACGTCGGTGATAACAGACCAATTAAACAGCGTTATTATACGGTCTCGCCGGTCGTCCAGCAAGCAATCTACCGAGAAGTAGATTCGTTGCTGGAGAACGGAATAATTGAGCCGTCAGAAAGTGAGTGGTCCAGTCCGATCGTCATGGTGAAAAAGCCGAACGGCAAATATCGCTTCTGTTTAGACTTTCGGAAAGTCAATGAAGTTTCGAAGAAAGACGCGTATCCGCTACCTATCATGTCGAGTATTCTAGATAAATTACGAGCCGCAAAATACATTTCTACCCTCGATCTCTCGCAGGCCTACTTCCAGATTCCGCTCGAGGAATCGAGTAAGGAAATTACAGCGTTTACCGTTCCGGGGAAAGGGTTATTCCATTTTAAGAGAATGCCATACGGGCTCACGGGAGCCCCGGCAACATTTCAACGTCTTGTCGACCGTTTAATCGGACCAGAGATGGAGCCTCACGCTTTTTCATATCTCGACGATATTATAATCGCGACCGCGACCTTCGAAAGTCATCTCGAGTGGCTCCATCGAGTTCTAGATCGAATAAAGTCAGCAGGATTAATCGTGAACCCGGAAAAATGCGAGTTCTGCAAGGAGGAGGTGCGGTACCTCGGGTTCGTGGTCAGCCGGGAAGGGTTAAAAGTCGATTCCGATAAAGTCGCGCCCGTCCTTTCGTTTCCGGCTCCGCGGAATATAAGACAACTGCGACGATTTCTTGGGATGGCCTCGTGGTATCGAAGGTTTATTCCGGATTTCGCCACGGTCGCGGATCCGTTGAACATCCTTTTACGGAAGGAAGCGAAATGGAAATGGGAAAGCGGACAACAATCCGCCTTCGAGAAATTGAGAACATTAGTCGCGACCGCCCCAACCCTGGCTTGTCCACATTTCGAGGTGCCGTTCACCGTGCAGACCGACGCGAGCATGGTGGGACTCGGAGCCGTGCTAACACAAGAGATCGAGGGAACGGAAAGGGTAATTGCGTTCGCGAGTCGGTCGCTTAACGCGGCCGAACGAAAATATTCCGCGACCGAATTAGAATGTCTCGCCGTGGTGTGGGCCGTAGAAAAATTCAGACCGTATCTTGAGGGGTACCATTTCACGATCGTGACCGACCACCATAGTTTACAGTGGCTGCGAAAATTAACGAACCCCTCCGGTCGGCTCGCGCGGTGGGCGCTCCACTTATTAGAGTACGATTTCGAGATCAAGTATCGGAAGGGAGCGCTCAATCGCGTACCGGACGCGTTGTCTCGCATGTACGAGGGAGCCGAACCGCAGGAAGGGGGGGTCGGAGTAGTGACCGCGGCCGTGACGAAACTCGAATGGTTCGAACAGAAATTCCGAGAAGTAGAAAAGGGCCCGGAGCGGCACCCCGACTGGTCCATTCGCGAGGGGCAACTCTTCCATCGTCGTACCGACCCGTTGATCTCGGAAATTCTCGGCGGTGATTTAGACGAGTGGAAGCTCGTCGTACCGACCGAGAAAAGAACAGAGATCTTGAGAGAAAGTCACGACGAGGTGCAAGCGGGTCATTTAGGGGTTGAGAAAACTTACCACCGAATCGCAACCCGGTATTATTGGCCGGGAATGTTCCGCACGGTCGTAGAATACGTGCGACGCTGCCCCACGTGCCAGTTAACGAAGGTAGAGCAATCACTCCCTTCTGGGCTCATGGGAAGGCGTCGTATCGGCGCGCCGTGGATGGTTATCGCAACCGATATTATGGGTCCGCTTCCCCCGAGTCGTGCAGGTTTTTCGTACTTGCTCGTGATTCAAGATCTTTTTACGAAATGGGTCGAGTGTTGCCCCCTGCGAAGGGCCACCGGGGCCAAAATTTCGGAGGCGTTAGAAGACCTGGTCTTCTCACGTTGGGGGACGCCCGAGGTATTACTCACTGATAACGGTACCGAATTCGTGAATAAAGCGATTCACGAACTTGCGCGGGCCTACGGGATAACGATCACGACGACACCCCCGTATCACCCCCAGGCCAACCTTGTCGAAAGGGTAAATCGTATATTGAAGACGATGATCGTATCCTACATCGAAAAGGATCATCGCACCTGGGACGCGCATTTAGCGAAATTTCGATTCGCGTACAACACCGCGTATCATTCAGTGCTGCAAGCTTCGCCCGCGTTCTTGAATTTCGGGCGAGAACCGAAACCGGCATCGTGCATTCGAGCAAGCGAGGAAGCGTCGATCGACTTGGAGGTAGCACCCCTCGAGGGATGGTCAGAACGTATGTCTCACCTGGCCACGTTACGCCACTGGGTCGTCGAAAATCTAGAAAGAGCCTACGAAACGCAGGCGAAACATTATAACCGGCACAGAAAAGATACGCGTTTCGTGGAAGGAGACCTCGTCCTTCGTCGGCAGCGCGTATTATCGTCCGCGGCACAGAACATCGCGGCTAAATTATGTCCGAAATTTAGCGGCCCCTTCCGAGTCGATAAAGTCCTATCGTCGGTCGTTTACCGATTAAGCACCCTGGAGGGGAGAGACGCGGGGAAATCTCACGTCTCCGATTTAAAACCGTACACCCCACCGGACAACGGACCACACGACGATAATTCCCCAGCCTCGGCATTAATTTCAGATGGCGCAACAGGATAGCCCAAGGGCGATATTCCGCGCCAGACAAGCCCTGGAGGACAGAATCCAGGACGTGATCGACGACCTCTGCCTCCTCCAACGGGCCGTCCATTTCATGGCGGTGGAGGGGGGACAGGGAGAGGCCCTGCGCTATTGTGAAGGACTGCGCGAGGAGGTCCAACACATAGTGGAGGAAACCCGGGTGCTGGCGCGCAAGACCAGGATACCGCCAGACCCCGTATCGGAGGGTACAGGCGTCACGGAGCCGACTACGGAAACCCCGCTATCGTTAGCGAAATTGGAAGAGGCCCCGAAGAAGAAGCCGGAGCCGACTACGGAAACCCCGCTACCGTTAGCGAAATTGGAAGAGGCCCCGAAGAAGGAGCCGGAGCCGCCGCAGGGAGAGCAGGAGGGCACCCCACGCCAGCACGCGTCAACCGCGGAGGCAACTTCGCTGTCGAGGCGAGAAACGGTCTCTTCGGTTCCCCCGACCGCAACCGCCCAGCCGCGAAATATAGAAAAGACCAGACAACAGAGAACGGCCAGCTGGGGCCAGTTCGAAAGATGGACCGGCCGGGGGACGGTCAAACCGAAGGATCCAGACGCGTGCTGGAACTGTGGGGAATACGGCCACGACCGTAATAAGTGCCCGAAAAATGTCAAGACCCACTGCTTTCGCTGCGGCCGGCCCGACTGTTCGGTGAGAACCTGCCCCGTGTGTGGGCCAGCGTGGAGGCAAGCCCAGAGGGACCTCGACAAGCGCCCGTCTCGTGGCGCTAAACATGGTTAGCAGCCGCGCTCTCGGGGAGCCGCGAGCGTGCCCCAACCCAGCAGTTTTTTTTGGGTTGTATTTTTCGTAACGAACAATATTTATATGTATTAAAGATAATACAAACCATGTGAGTTGCCCTGCAAAGGGATAATACGAGAGTAATTCTTTCGAGACACCCGAGTCCCTCCACAGGTCAACCGACGCTTGCAGCTAGCCCGGAGTGCAAGAGATGCCATCAGGGTTTGTCGTTCGTGTGTCGTTCGATTGTGTCGTCGATATTGTTTATTTTAGCAGCAGTACTCGTAGGACGTGGTTGTTGTTTCGTGGTGACGGCTCCGAGTTGTACAGGACATCTCTTCAGAGGAACGCTCTCTACCACCTGTCGAGCCGCGGATCACAGGGGCGACGAAACTGTGTCGGTCCGGTCCATTTTAAGGGGGGGGGGAGTTGTGACGTTGCAAATCTTGCGACGTCACTTCTCCGTCACTTTCGTGTACGTTTCGAAAGCGATAAAGGACCGGACCGCCCTCTACCAGGCACAACACCGAAAATACAGGATTCGAGAGCGCTCCTCTAAGAGATTCCGATATTATCGAGGATCACATAATGACATCTGTCGCGCGCGCCGAGAACGGCAAGTTTCAGGGCCGTATATGGGGCGCGCCAAAGGAACCACCGATCGTCCGAATTGTCCCGGGAACTAACAGACGTCCCGCAGCCAGGAAGCGCCCGACTGAAAGCAAATGGCCGTTTCGAGATTTTGAGCTTGGTG
Organism: Lasioglossum pauxillum; assembly: GCA_933228785.1. Classification (NCBI taxonomy): domain Eukaryota; kingdom Metazoa; phylum Arthropoda; class Insecta; order Hymenoptera; family Halictidae; genus Lasioglossum; species Lasioglossum pauxillum. Next base: position 24,209,872 of record OW121703.1, on the reverse strand, counting down.
CGAGGGCACTCGGCAAATCAAACCGGAGGCGACGCCAGGACAACAGCTAAATACAACATCACGTCCACTGCGACTCCTTTCAGATCCTGATGCCGTCTCGCCCCGTTAAGGGAGAAGCTGCCCAGGGGTCGGCGCCCTCGTAGCCAAGAAGAGGAAGCCCCTCCGCCGACCAAGAGAGCGAGAAGCTCCTTGGTCAATTTCGTGGCTGTCCGGGGCCCTAGGACGCTAGAGGGAACGCTCCTGAGCCTAGAGTTTGCGCCCGTGGAAACACGGCATAGGCATTTCGGAGAAACGGTCGTGTGGGGGGAGCCGGGTTCGATTCGCTAGCTTGCCGAAAATCGATAGATCACTGTCGCGCTGGCTCTCGTGATCGCTAGACACGCTGCTTACGATTGTTGACTCGCGTTGCGAAGGGATAGTTTTTGCGTCGCGAAAGGTGTTACGTGCCGGGTGGAGGTTTAGAGCGACCAGGACAATACCGCTGAGTCCAGCTGAGCTCTACGCTCTATCGGGAGCTATATTTAACGAAAAAGACGCTCAAAAGGAGAAACGGTGAGTCGCAACTGTGATCTTTTCGATATTTCGGTGCGCGACGGCTCGACCTTCGTCGTGAGAGGACGAACGCTTCCCGTTCCGTCCTCGGTAATTCGCTCGTATTCGTTTCGGGAATACTTTGAGTTTTCGAGTCATTTTTCGAGAGAGTTTTCCGCTTAGATTGCGTGCGAAAGAGTGTCCTAGAGGAGTCGCGTTTCGTGAGAGTAAGCTCTGCGATCGTTTCGTGTATTCTCGAATCCTGTGTTTCTCGCCGCGCATCGTATCGTTTCCGTCGGCGTGCGATCGCGTAATCGTTAGCGTACGCGTTGTAGCGACTCGCGTACGGAAGTCATCGCGGCAGTCTCGTAATTCGCCGATCATCTGCGCCTCGCGTTTCGAAAGTTCTTGTCGAACGAAACGACGATCGAATTTCCAACAGTATCGTCGCGAGAGAAAAACGATAGGACAACCGCGCTGCGAACGACCATCTTTCCGCTATCCTGTATGAAGAGCGCGGGCTCTCGGGTCGCGGCCACGTGGCCGCAGATTTTGTAATTTAACGACCGCTACAATAAACAGCTCGAGACCATATCGTCGTCGAATCATTACGTTCCCTGTGAGATCCGTCCTGCCGAGAGGACTGTCCTAGTTTCCCGTGTCCGAACCTTCTAGCCTAGTCGCGACGTCACTTTCGATCCACGTTTCGAAGATTCGATTCTCGATCTCGGCTTCTCCGAGCTCGAGGAATATTCCGCGTTTCGTGTGGCATCCTTGAGGTGCCTGGCGCCCGAACTTTTCGCGTTTCGAGAGAAAAACCGTCGAATCTTCGAACCTCGTTTTGTCTCGGGCGGACCGCGTGTACTCGGCCTGCACGCGGCCTGGTCTCAGTGCCTGCAAGGCCCGAAGTTAACCGGCTTCCGAGGGTCAAACCGCCCGTCGGAAAAAGGCTAACGTGACACTGTACCTGTACATGCACTATACCCCAGAACGGTTCCCCTTATCTTTATATTTTCAAATGCATGTAGGATAATGTCCGAACGGAAACACGTTCGAAATTTGCTCGTACATCGAGAAAGAAAGTTTCTACTTCACTTTTCATAGTGGTATAGAGTTCCCGTATCTTTTCTGCAACCGGCTGTGGTGACGTCTCTTCCCGCTAGTTGATGCGGAAGTCACATCGGCATGACCACCCCCATAAAAACAAAAAAAGAAACCAAAAGGAGGGGTGGTCATGCCGAAGTGACTACCGCATCAACTAGCGGGAAGAGACGTCACCACAGCCGGTTGTAGAAAAGATACGGGAACTCTATACCACTATGAAAAGTGAAGTAGAAACTTTCTTTCTCGATGTACGAGCAAATTTCGAACGTGTTTCCGTTCGGACATTATCCTACATGCATTTGAAAATATAAAGATAAGGGGAACCGTTCTGGGGTATAGTGCATGTACAGGTACAGGTACAGGTATAGTGTATGTACAGGTACAGGTATAGTGCATGTACAGGTACAGGTATGGTGCATGTACAGGTACAGGTACAGGTACAGGTATAGCGCATGTACAGTACGCAGTATAGCGGTTGTACATCATATCCATGGATCTCTCTCTCTCTCTCTCTCTCTCGATCGATCGATCGGTCGACGCGTTTCTTTTTAACACGTTCACGATTAATTTCTTAATATTGCCCTGAAAGCTTATTCCGAAGTTCTCCAGCCGATCGTCGACGATGTTGTCCATATCGTCTTTTTACCTTCTCCTTTAATGCCTCGAGCGTTTGCATTTGTGACTCGTCCAAATTATCGATTTTCGCGTCGGTCTCATCGATACGTGAATCGGTCGATCTCATAATTTTGTTTGCATCGTATCGAACGCCTTGTATCGTAGTCAGAGTATTTCAGACTTTATCGTTTCTTTAGCGGTTTTCAGGTCTTCGATCAGTTTTTCATCCTGCTTAGCTAATATTTCAGATTTTATCGTCTCTTTAGCGGTTTTCAGTTCTTTGACCAGTTTTTTGGCGATCTCGGACTCAAGCTTCGCGTTAAGCGTGTCCACCTACGTCGAACGTACACGTTCGACACCCCGTTGTATACCCGTTTTAAGTCGCTGGGATTGTCGTCGGCACTCCTCGTTGGCTGTGCGCGTGACACTGTGACACTGTAGATATCTATTGTCCATTACAGGTATGGTGCATGTACAGGTACAGGTACAGGAACAGGTATAGCGCATGTACAGTACGCAGTATGGCGGTTGTACATCATATCCATGGATCTCTCTCTCTCTCTCTCTCTCTCTCTCTCTCTCTCTCTCGATCGATCGATCGATCGGTCGACGCGTTTCTTTTTAACACGTTCACGATTAATTTCTTAATATTGCCCTGAAAGCTTATTCCGAAGTTCTCCAGCCGATCGTCAACGATGTTGTCCATATCGTCTTTTTACCTTCTCCTTTAATGCCTCGAGCGTTTGCATTTGTGACTCGTCCAAATTATCGATTTTCGCGTCGGTCTCATCGATACGTGAATCGGTCGATCTCATATTTTTGTTTGCATCGTATCGAACGCCTTGTATCGTAGTCAGAGTATTTCAGACTTTATCGTTTCTTTAGCGGTTTTCAGGTCTTCGATCAGTTTTTCATCCTGCTTAGCTAATATTTCAGATTTTATCGTCTCTTTAGCGGTTTTCAGTTCTTTGACCAGTTTTTTGGCGATCTCGGACTCAAGCTTCGCGTTAAGCGTGTCCACCTACGTCGAACGTACACGTTCGACACCCCGTTGTATACCCGTTTTAAGTCGCTGGGATTGTCGTCGGCACTCCTCGTTGGCTGTGCGCGTGACACTGTGACACTGTAGATATCTATTGTCCATTACAGGTATGGTGCATGTACAGGTACAGGTACAGGTACAGGTATAGCGCATGTACAGTACGCAGTATGGCGGTTGTACATCATATCCATGGATCTCTCTCTCTCTCTCTCTCTCTCTCTCTCTCGATCGATCGATCGGTCGACGCGTTTCTTTTTAACACGTTCACGATTAATTTCTTAATATTGCCCTGAAAGCTTATTCCGAAGTTCTCCAGCCGATCGTCGACGATGTTGTCCATATCGTCTTTTTACCTTCTCCTTTAATGCCTCGAGCGTTTGCATTTGTGACTCGTCCAAATTATCGATTTTCGCGTCGGTCTCATCGATACGTGAATCGGTCGATCTCATATTTTTGTTTGCATCGTATCGAACGCCTTGTATCGTAGTCAGAGTATTTCAGACTTTATCGTTTCTTTAGCGGTTTTCAGGTCTTCGATCAGTTTTTCATCCTGCTTAGCTAATATTTCAGATTTTATCGTCTCTTTAGTGGTTTTCAGTTCTTTGACCAGTTTTTTGGCGATCTCGGACTCAAGCTTCGCGTTAAGCGTGTCCACCTACGTCGAACGTACACGTTCGACACCCCGTTGTATACCCGTTTTAAGTCGCTGGGATTGTCGTCGGCACTCCTCGTTGGCTGTGCGCGTGACACTGTGACACTGTAGATATCTATTGTCCATTACAGGTATGGTGCATGTACAGGTACAGGTACAGGTACAGGTATAGCGCATGTACAATACGCAGTATGGCGGTTGTACATCATATCCATGGATCTCTCTCTCTCTCTCTCTCTCTCTCGATCGATCGATCGGTCGACGCGTTTCTTTTTAACACGTTCACGATTAATTTCTTAATATTGCCCTGAAAGCTTATTCCGAAGTTCTCCAGCCGATCGTCGACGATGTTGTCCATATCGTCTTTTTACCTTCTCCTTTAATGCCTCGAGCGTTTGCATTTGTGACTCGTCCAAATTATCGATTTTCGCGTCGGTCTCATCGATACGTGAATCGGTCGATCTCATATTTTTGTTTGCATCGTATCGAACGCCTTGTATCGTAGTCAGAGTATTTCAGACTTTATCGTTTCTTTAGCGGTTTTCAGGTCTTCGATCAGTTTTTCATCCTGCTTAGCTAATATTTCAGATTTTATCGTCTCTTTAGCGGTTTTCAGTTCTTTGACCAGTTTTTTGGCGATCTCGGACTCAAGCTTCGCGTTAAGCGTGTCCACCTACGTCGAACGTACACGTTCGACACCCCGTTGTATACCCGTTTTAAGTCGCTGGGATTGTCGTCGGCACTCCTCGTTGGCTGTGCGCGTGACACTGTGACACTGTAGATATCTATTGTCCATTACAGGTATGGTGCATGTACAGGTACAGGTACAGGTACAGGTATAGCGCATGTACAGTACGCAGTATGGCGGTTGTACATCATATCCATGGATCTCTCTCTCTCTCTCTCTCTCTCTCTCTCTCGATCGATCGATCGGTCGACGCGTTTCTTTTTAACACGTTCACGATTAATTTCTTAATATTGCCCTGAAAGCTTATTCCGAAGTTCTCCAGCCGATCGTCGACGATGTTGTCCATATCGTCTTTTTACCTTCTCCTTTAATGCCTCGAGCGTTTGCATTTGTGACTCGTCCAAATTATCGATTTTCGCGTCGGTCTCATCGATACGTGAATCGGTCGATCTCATATTTTTGTTTGCATCGTATCGAACGCCTTGTATCGTAGTCAGAGTATTTCAGACTTTATCGTTTCTTTAGCGGTTTTCAGGTCTTCGATCAGTTTTTCATCCTGCTTAGCTAATATTTCAGATTTTATCGTCTCTTTAGCGGTTTTCAGTTCTTTGACCAGTTTTTTGGCGATCTCGGACTCAAGCTTCGCGTTAAGCGTGTCCACCTACGTCGAACGTACACGTTCGACACCCCGTTGTATACCCGTTTTAAGTCGCTGGGATTGTCGTCGGCACTCCTCGTTGGCTGTGCGCGTGACACTGTGACACTGTAGATATCTATTGTCCATTACAGGTATGGTGCATGTACAGGTACAGGTACAGGTACAGGTATAGCGCATGTACAGTACGCAGTATGGCGGTTGTACATCATATCCATGGATCTCTCTCTCTCTCTCTCTCTCTCTCTCTCGATCGATCGATCGATCGGTCGTCGCGTTTCTTTTTAACACGTTCACGATTAATTTCTTAATATTGCCCTGAAAGCTTATTCCGAAGTTCTCCAGCCGATTGTCGACGATGTTGTCCATATCGTCTTTTTACCTTCTCCTTTAATGCCTCGAGCGTTTGCATTTGTGACTCGTCCAAATTATCGATTTTCGCGTCGGTCTCATCGATACGTGAATCGGTCGATCTCATATTTTTGTTTGCATCGTATCGAACGCCTTGTATCGTAGTCAGAGTATTTCAGACTTTATCGTTTCTTTAGCGGTTTTCAGGTCTTCGATCAGTTTTTCATCCTGCTTAGCTAATATTTCAGATTTTATCGTCTCTTTAGCGGTTTTCAGTTCTTTGACCAGTTTTTTGGCGATCTCGGACTCAAGCTTCGCGTTAAGCGTGTCCACCTACGTCGAACGTACACGTTCGACACCCCGTTGTATACCCGTTTTAAGTCGCTGGGATTGTCGTCGGCACTCCTCGTTGGCTGTGCGCGTGACACTGTGACACTGTAGATATCTATTGTCCATTACAGGTATGGTGCATGTACAGGTACAGGTACAGGTACAGGTATAGCGCATGTACAGTACGCAGTATGGCGGTTGTACATCATATCCATGGATCTCTCTCTCTCTCTCTCTCTCTCTCTCTCGATCGATCGATCGGTCGACGCGTTTCTTTTTAACACGTTCACGATTAATTTCTTAATATTGCCCTGAAAGCTTATTCCGAAGTTCTCCAGCCGATCGTCGACGATGTTGTCCATATCGTCTTTTTACCTTCTCCTTTAATGCCTCGAGCGTTTGCATTTGTGACTCGTCCAAATTATCGATTTTCGCGTCGGTCTCATCGATACGTGAATCGGTCGATCTCATATTTTTGTTTGCATCGTATCGAACGCCTTGTATCGTAGTCAGAGTATTTCAGACTTTATCGTTTCTTTAGCGGTTTTCAGGTCTTCGATCAGTTTTTCATCCTGCTTAGCTAATATTTCAGATTTTATCGTCTCTTTAGCGGTTTTCAGTTCTTTGACCAGTTTTTTGGCGATCTCGGACTCAAGCTTCGCGTTAAGCGTGTCCACCTACGTCGAACGTACACGTTCGACACCCCGTTGTATACCCGTTTTAAGTCGCTGGGATTGTCGTCGGCACTCCTCGTTGGCTGTGCGCGTGACACTGTGACACTGTAGATATCTATTGTCCATTACAGGTATGGTGCATGTACAGGTACAGGTACAGGTACAGGTATAGCGCATGTACAGTACGCAGTATGGCGGTTGTACATCATATCCATGGATCTCTCTCTCTCTCTCTCTCTCTCTCTCTCTCTCGATCGATCGATCGGTCGACGCGTTTCTTTTTAACACGTTCACGATTAATTTCTTAATATTGCCCTGAAAGCTTATTCCGAAGTTCTCCAGCCGATCGTCGACGATGTTGTCCATATCGTCTTTTTACCTTCTCCTTTAATGCCTCGAGCGTTTGCATTTGTGACTCGTCCAAATTATCGATTTTCGCGTCGGTCTCATCGATACGTGAATCGGTCGATCTCATATTTTTGTTTGCATCGTATCGAACGCCTTGTATCGTAGTCAGAGTATTTCAGACTTTATCGTTTCTTTAGCGATTTTCAGGTCTTCGATCAGTTTTTCATCCTGCTTAGCTAATATTTCAGATTTTATCGTCTCTTTAGCGGTTTTCAGTTCTTTGACCAGTTTTTTGGCGATCTCGGACTCAAGCTTCGCGTTAAGCGTGTCCACCTACGTCGAACGTACACGTTCGACACCCCGTTGTATACCCGTTTTAAGTCGCTGGGATTGTCGTCGGCACTCCTCGTTGGCTGTGCGCGTGACACTGTGACACTGTAGATATCTATTGTCCATTACAGGTATGGTGCATGTACAGGTACAGGTACAGGTACAGGTATAGCGCATGTACAATACGCAGTATGGCGGTTGTACATCATATCCATGGATCTCTCTCTCTCTCTCTCTCTCTCTCTCTCTCGATCGATCGATCGGTCGACGCGTTTCTTTTTAACACGTTCACGATTAATTTCTTAATATTGCCCTGAAAGCTTATTCCGAAGTTCTCCAGCCGATTGTCGACGATGTTGTCCATATCGTCTTTTTACCTTCTCCTTTAATGCCTCGAGCGTTTGCATTTGTGACTCGTCCAAATTATCGATTTTCGCGTCGGTCTCATCGATACGTGAATCGGTCGATCTCATATTTTTGTTTGCATCGTATCGAACGCCTTGTATCGTAGTCAGAGTATTTCAGACTTTATCGTTTCTTTAGCGGTTTTCAGGTCTTCGATCAGTTTTTCATCCTGCTTAGCTAATATTTCAGATTTTATCGTCTCTTTAGCGGTTTTCAGTTCTTTGACCAGTTTTTTGGCGATCTCGGACTCAAGCTTCGCGTTAAGCGTGTCCACCTACGTCGAACGTACACGTTCGACACCCCGTTGTATACCCGTTTTAAGTCGCTGGGATTGTCGTCGGCACTCCTCGTTGGCTGTGCGCGTGACACTGTGACACTGTAGATATCTATTGTCCATTACAGGTATGGTGCATGTACAGGTACAGGTACAGGTACAGGTATAGCGCATGTACAGTACGCAGTATGGCGGTTGTACATCATATCCATGGATCTCTCTCTCTCTCTCTCTCTCTCTCTCTCTCTCTCTCTCGATCGATCGATCGGTCGACGCGTTTCTTTTTAACACGTTCACGATTAATTTCTTAATATTGCCCTGAAAGCTTATTCCGAAGTTCTCCAGCCGATCGTCGACGATGTTGTCCATATCGTCTTTTTACCTTCTCCTTTAATGCCTCGAGCGTTTGCATTTGTGACTCGTCCAAATTATCGATTTTCGCGTCGGTCTCATCGATACGTGAATCGGTCGATCTCATATTTTTGTTTGCATCGTATCGAACGCCTTGTATCGTAGTCAGAGTATTTCAGACTTTATCGTTTCTTTAGCGGTTTTCAGGTCTTCGATCAGTTTTTCATCCTGCTTAGCTAATATTTCAGATTTTATCGTCTCTTTAGCGGTTTTCAGTTCTTTGACCAGTTTTTTGGCGATCTCGGACTCAAGCTTCGCGTTAAGCGTGTCCACCTACGTCGAACGTACACGTTCGACACCCCGTTGTATACCCGTTTTAAGTCGCTGGGATTGTCGTCGGCACTCCTCGTTGGCTGTGCGCGTGACACTGTGACACTGTAGATATCTATTGTCCATTACAGGTATGGTGCATGTACAGGTACAGGTACAGGTACAGGTATAGCGCATGTACAATACGCAGTATGGCGGTTGTACATCATATCCATGGATCTCTCTCTCTCTCTCTCTCTCTCTCTCTCGATCGATCGATCGGTCGACGCGTTTCTTTTTAACACGTTCACGATTAATTTCTTAATATTGCCCTGAAAGCTTATTCCGAAGTTCTCCAGCCGATCGTCGACGATGTTGTCCATATCGTCTTTTTACCTTCTCCTTTAATGCCTCGAGCGTTTGCATTTGTGACTCGTCCAAATTATCGATTTTCGCGTCGGTCTCATCGATACGTGAATCGGTCGATCTCATATTTTTGTTTGCATCGTATCGAACGCCTTGTATCGTAGTCAGAGTATTTCAGACTTTATCGTTTCTTTAGCGGTTTTCAGGTCTTCGATCAGTTTTTCATCCTGCTTAGCTAATATTTCAGATTTTATCGTCTCTTTAGCGGTTTTCAGTTCTTTGACCAGTTTTTTGGCGATCTCGGACTCAAGCTTCGCGTTAAGCGTGTCCACCTACGTCGAACGTACACGTTCGACACCCCGTTGTATACCCGTTTTAAGTCGCTGGGATTGTCGTCGGCACTCCTCGTTGGCTGTGCGCGTGACACTGTGACACTGTAGATATCTATTGTCCATTACAGGTATGGTGCATGTACAGGTACAGGTACAGGTACAGGTATAGCGCATGTACAGTACGCAGTATGGCGGTTGTACATCATATCCATGGATCTCTCTCTCTCTCTCTCTCTCTCTCTCTCTCTCTCGATCGATCGATCGGTCGACGCGTTTCTTTTTAACACGTTCACGATTAATTTCTTAATATTGCCCTGAAAGCTTATTCCGAAGTTCTCCAGCCGATCGTCAACGATGTTGTCCATATCGTCTTTTTACCTTCTCCTTTAATGCCTCGAGCGTTTGCATTTGTGACTCGTCCAAATTATCGATTTTCGCGTCGGTCTCATCGATACGTGAATCGGTCGATCTCATATTTTTGTTTGCATCGTATCGAACGCCTTGTATCGTAGTCAGAGTATTTCAGACTTTATCGTTTCTTTAGCGGTTTTCAGGTCTTCGATCAGTTTTTCATCCTGCTTAGCTAATATTTCAGATTTTATCGTCTCTTTAGCGGTTTTCAGTTCTTTGACCAGTTTTTTGGCGATCTCGGACTCAAGCTTCGCGTTAAGCGTGTCCACCTACGTCGAACGTACACGTTCGACACCCCGTTGTATACCCGTTTTAAGTCGCTGGGATTGTCGTCGGCACTCCTCGTTGGCTGTGCGCGTGACACTGTGACACTGTAGATATCTATTGTCCATTACAGGTATGGTGCATGTACAGGTACAGGTACAGGTACAGGTATAGCGCATGTACAGTACGCAGTATGGCGGTTGTACATCATATCCATGGATCTCTCTCTCTCTCTCTCTCTCTCTCTCTCTCTCTCTCTCTCTCTCTCTCTCTCTCGATCGATCGATCGGTCGACGCGTTTCTTTTTAACACGTTCACGATTAATTTCTTAATATTGCCCTGAAAGCTTATTCCGAAGTTCTCCAGCCGATCGTCGACGATGTTGTCCATATCGTCTTTTTACCTTCTCCTTTAATGCCTCGAGCGTTTGCATTTGTGACTCGTCCAAATTATCGATTTTCGCGTCGGTCTCATCGATACGTGAATCGGTCGATCTCATATTTTTGTTTGCATCGTATCGAACGCCTTGTATCGTAGTCAGAGTATTTCAGACTTTATCGTTTCTTTAGCGGTTTTCAGGTCTTCGATCAGTTTTTCATCCTGCTTAGCTAATATTTCAGATTTTATCGTCTCTTTAGTGGTTTTCAGTTCTTTGACCAGTTTTTTGGCGATCTCGGACTCAAGCTTCGCGTTAAGCGTGTCCACCTACGTCGAACGTACACGTTCGACACCCCGTTGTATACCCGTTTTAAGTCGCTGGGATTGTCGTCGGCACTCCTCGTTGGCTGTGCGCGTGACACTGTGACACTGTAGATATCTATTGTCCATTACAGGTATGGTGCATGTACAGGTACAGGTACAGGTACAGGTATAGCGCATGTACAATACGCAGTATGGCGGTTGTACATCATATCCATGGATCTCTCTCTCTCTCTCTCTCTCTCTCTCGATCGATCGATCGGTCGACGCGTTTCTTTTTAACACGTTCACGATTAATTTCTTAATATTGCCCTGAAAGCTTATTCCGAAGTTCTCCAGCCGATCGTCGACGATGTTGTCCATATCGTCTTTTTACCTTCTCCTTTAATGCCTCGAGCGTTTGCATTTGTGACTCGTCCAAATTATCGATTTTCGCGTCGGTCTCATCGATACGTGAATCGGTCGATCTCATATTTTTGTTTGCATCGTATCGAACGCCTTGTATCGTAGTCAGAGTATTTCAGACTTTATCGTTTCTTTAGCGGTTTTCAGGTCTTCGATCAGTTTTTCATCCTGCTTAGCTAATATTTCAGATTTTATCGTCTCTTTAGCGGTTTTCAGTTCTTTGACCAGTTTTTTGGCGATCTCGGACTCAAGCTTCGCGTTAAGCGTGTCCACCTACGTCGAACGTACACGTTCGACACCCCGTTGTATACCCGTTTTAAGTCGCTGGGATTGTCGTCGGCACTCCTCGTTGGCTGTGCGCGTGACACTGTGACACTGTAGATATCTATTGTCCATTACAGGTATGGTGCATGTACAGGTACAGGTACAGGTACAGGTATAGCGCATGTACAGTACGCAGTATGGCGGTTGTACATCATATCCATGGATCTCTCTCTCTCTCTCTCTCTCTCTCTCGATCGATCGATCGGTCGACGCGTTTCTTTTTAACACGTTCACGATTAATTTCTTAATATTGCCCTGAAAGCTTATTCCGAAGTTCTCCAGCCGATCGTCGACGATGTTGTCCATATCGTCTTTTTACCTTCTCCTTTAATGCCTCGAGCGTTTGCATTTGTGACTCGTCCAAATTATCGATTTTCGCGTCGGTCTCATCGATACGTGAATCGGTCGATCTCATATTTTTGTTTGCATCGTATCGAACGCCTTGTATCGTAGTCAGAGTATTTCAGACTTTATCGTTTCTTTAGCGGTTTTCAGGTCTTCGATCAGTTTTTCATCCTGCTTAGCTAATATTTCAGATTTTATCGTCTCTTTAGCGGTTTTCAGTTCTTTGACCAGTTTTTTGGCGATCTCGGACTCAAGCTTCGCGTTAAGCGTGTCCACCTACGTCGAACGTACACGTTCGACACCCCGTTGTATACCCGTTTTAAGTCGCTGGGATTGTCGTCGGCACTCCTCGTTGGCTGTGCGCGTGACACTGTGACACTGTAGATATCTATTGTCCATTACAGGTATGGTGCATGTACAGGTACAGGTACAGGTACAGGTATAGCGCATGTACAGTACGCAGTATGGCGGTTGTACATCATATCCATGGATCTCTCTCTCTCTCTCTCTCTCTCTCTCTCTCTCTCGATCGATCGGTCGACGCGTTTCTTTTTAACACGTTCACGATTAATTTCTTAATATTGCCCTGAAAGCTTATTCCGAAGTTCTCCAGCCGATCGTCGACGATGTTGTCCATATCGTCTTTTTACCTTCTCCTTTAATGCCTCGAGCGTTTGCATTTGTGACTCGTCCAAATTATCGATTTTCGCGTCGGTCTCATCGATACGTGAATCGGTCGATCTCATATTTTTGTTTGCATCGTATCGAACGCCTTGTATCGTAGTCAGAGTATTTCAGACTTTATCGTTTCTTTAGCGGTTTTCAGGTCTTCGATCAGTTTTTCATCCTGCTTAGCTAATATTTCAGATTTTATCGTCTCTTTAGCGGTTTTCAGTTCTTTGACCAGTTTTTTGGCGATCTCGGACTCAAGCTTCGCGTTAAGCGTGTCCACCTACGTCGAACGTACACGTTCGACACCCCGTTGTATACCCGTTTTAAGTCGCTGGGATTGTCGTCGGCACTCCTCGTTGGCTGTGCGCGTGACACTGTGACACTGTAGATATCTATTGTCCATTACAGGTATGGTGCATGTACAGGTACAGGTACAGGTACAGGTATAGCGCATGTACAGTACGCAGTATGGCGGTTGTACATCATATCCATGGATCTCTCTCTCTCTCTCTCTCTCTCTCTCTCGATCGATCGATCGATCGGTCGTCGCGTTTCTTTTTAACACGTTCACGATTAATTTCTTAATATTGCCCTGAAAGCTTATTCCGAAGTTCTCCAGCCGATTGTCGACGATGTTGTCCATATCGTCTTTTTACCTTCTCCTTTAATGCCTCGAGCGTTTGCATTTGTGACTCGTCCAAATTATCGATTTTCGCGTCGGTCTCATCGATACGTGAATCGGTCGATCTCATATTTTTGTTTGCATCGTATCGAACGCCTTGTATCGTAGTCAGAGTATTTCAGACTTTATCGTTTCTTTAGCGGTTTTCAGGTCTTCGATCAGTTTTTCATCCTGCTTAGCTAATATTTCAGATTTTATCGTCTCTTTAGCGGTTTTCAGTTCTTTGACCAGTTTTTTGGCGATCTCGGACTCAAGCTTCGCGTTAAGCGTGTCCACCTACGTCGAACGTACACGTTCGACACCCCGTTGTATACCCGTTTTAAGTCGCTGGGATTGTCGTCGGCACTCCTCGTTGGCTGTGCGCGTGACACTGTGACACTGTAGATATCTATTGTCCATTACAGGTATGGTGCATGTACAGGTACAGGTACAGGTACAGGTATAGCGCATGTACAGTACGCAGTATGGCGGTTGTACATCATATCCATGGATCTCTCTCTCTCTCTCTCTCTCTCTCTCTCGATCGATCGATCGGTCGACGCGTTTCTTTTTAACACGTTCACGATTAATTTCTTAATATTGCCCTGAAAGCTTATTCCGAAGTTCTCCAGCCGATCGTCGACGATGTTGTCCATATCGTCTTTTTACCTTCTCCTTTAATGCCTCGAGCGTTTGCATTTGTGACTCGTCCAAATTATCGATTTTCGCGTCGGTCTCATCGATACGTGAATCGGTCGATCTCATATTTTTGTTTGCATCGTATCGAACGCCTTGTATCGTAGTCAGAGTATTTCAGACTTTATCGTTTCTTTAGCGGTTTTCAGGTCTTCGATCAGTTTTTCATCCTGCTTAGCTAATATTTCAGATTTTATCGTCTCTTTAGCGGTTTTCAGTTCTTTGACCAGTTTTTTGGCGATCTCGGACTCAAGCTTCGCGTTAAGCGTGTCCACCTACGTCGAACGTACACGTTCGACACCCCGTTGTATACCCGTTTTAAGTCGCTGGGATTGTCGTCGGCACTCCTCGTTGGCTGTGCGCGTGACACTGTGACACTGTAGATATCTATTGTCCATTACAGGTATGGTGCATGTACAGGTACAGGTACAGGTACAGGTATAGCGCATGTACAGTACGCAGTATGGCGGTTGTACATCATATCCATGGATCTCTCTCTCTCTCTCTCTCTCTCTCTCTCGATCGATCGATCGGTCGACGCGTTTCTTTTTAACACGTTCACGATTAATTTCTTAATATTGCCCTGAAAGCTTATTCCGAAGTTCTCCAGCCGATCGTCGACGATGTTGTCCATATCGTCTTTTTACCTTCTCCTTTAATGCCTCGAGCGTTTGCATTTGTGACTCGTCCAAATTATCGATTTTCGCGTCGGTCTCATCGATACGTGAATCGGTCGATCTCATATTTTTGTTTGCATCGTATCGAACGCCTTGTATCGTAGTCAGAGTATTTCAGACTTTATCGTTTCTTTAGCGGTTTTCAGGTCTTCGATCAGTTTTTCATCCTGCTTAGCTAATATTTCAGATTTTATCGTCTCTTTAGCGGTTTTCAGTTCTTTGACCAGTTTTTTGGCGATCTCGGACTCAAGCTTCGCGTTAAGCGTGTCCACCTACGTCGAACGTACACGTTCGACACCCCGTTGTATACCCGTTTTAAGTCGCTGGGATTGTCGTCGGCACTCCTCGTTGGCTGTGCGCGTGACACTGTGACACTGTAGATATCTATTGTCCATTACAGGTATGGTGCATGTACAGGTACAGGTACAGGTACAGGTATAGCGCATGTACAGTACGCAGTATGGCGGTTGTACATCATATCCATGGATCTCTCTCTCTCTCTCTCTCTCTCTCTCTCTCTCGATCGATCGATCGGTCGACGCGTTTCTTTTTAACACGTTCACGATTAATTTCTTAATATTGCCCTGAAAGCTTATTCCGAAGTTCTCCAGCCGATTGTCGACGATGTTGTCCATATCGTCTTTTTACCTTCTCCTTTAATGCCTCGAGCGTTTGCATTTGTGACTCGTCCAAATTATCGATTTTCGCGTCGGTCTCATCGATACGTGAATCGGTCGATCTCATATTTTTGTTTGCATCGTATCGAACGCCTTGTATCGTAGTCAGAGTATTTCAGACTTTATCGTTTCTTTAGCGGTTTTCAGGTCTTCGATCAGTTTTTCATCCTGCTTAGCTAATATTTCAGATTTTATCGTCTCTTTAGCGGTTTTCAGTTCTTTGACCAGTTTTTTGGCGATCTCGGACTCAAGCTTCGCGTTAAGCGTGTCCACCTACGTCGAACGTACACGTTCGACACCCCGTTGTATACCCGTTTTAAGTCGCTGGGATTGTCGTCGGCACTCCTCGTTGGCTGTGCGCGTGACACTGTGACACTGTAGATATCTATTGTCCATTACAGGTATGGTGCATGTACAGGTACAGGTACAGGTACAGGTATAGCGCATGTACAGTACGCAGTATGGCGGTTGTACATCATATCCATGGATCTCTCTCTCTCTCTCTCTCTCTCTCTCTCTCTCTCGATCGATCGATCGGTCGACGCGTTTCTTTTTAACACGTTCACGATTAATTTCTTAATATTGCCCTGAAAGCTTATTCCGAAGTTCTCCAGCCGATCGTCGACGATGTTGTCCATATCGTCTTTTTACCTTCTCCTTTAATGCCTCGAGCGTTTGCATTTGTGACTCGTCCAAATTATCGATTTTCGCGTCGGTCTCATCGATACGTGAATCGGTCGATCTCATATTTTTGTTTGCATCGTATCGAACGCCTTGTATCGTAGTCAGAGTATTTCAGACTTTATCGTTTCTTTAGCGGTTTTCAGGTCTTCGATCAGTTTTTCATCCTGCTTAGCTAATATTTCAGATTTTATCGTCTCTTTAGCGGTTTTCAGTTCTTTGACCAGTTTTTTGGCGATCTCGGACTCAAGCTTCGCGTTAAGCGTGTCCACCTACGTCGAACGTACACGTTCGACACCCCGTTGTATACCCGTTTTAAGTCGCTGGGATTGTCGTCGGCACTCCTCGTTGGCTGTGCGCGTGACACTGTGACACTGTAGATATCTATTGTCCATTACAGGTATGGTGCATGTACAGGTACAGGTACAGGAACAGGTATAGCGCATGTACAGTACGCAGTATGGCGGTTGTACATCATATCCATGGATCTCTCTCTCTCTCTCTCTCTCTCTCTCGATCGATCGATCGGTCGACGCGTTTCTTTTTAACACGTTCACGATTAATTTCTTAATATTGCCCTGAAAGCTTATTCCGAAGTTCTCCAGCCGATCGTCGACGATGTTGTCCATATCGTCTTTTTACCTTCTCCTTTAATGCCTCGAGCGTTTGCATTTGTGACTCGTCCAAATTATCGATTTTCGCGTCGGTCTCATCGATACGTGAATCGGTCGATCTCATATTTTTGTTTGCATCGTATCGAACGCCTTGTATCGTAGTCAGAGTATTTCAGACTTTATCGTTTCTTTAGCGGTTTTCAGGTCTTCGATCAGTTTTTCATCCTGCTTAGCTAATATTTCAGATTTTATCGTCTCTTTAGCGGTTTTCAGTTCTTTGACCAGTTTTTTGGCGATCTCGGACTCAAGCTTCGCGTTAAGCGTGTCCACCTACGTCGAACGTACACGTTCGACACCCCGTTGTATACCCGTTTTAAGTCGCTGGGATTGTCGTCGGCACTCCTCGTTGGCTGTGCGCGTGACACTGTGACACTGTAGATATCTATTGTCCATTACAGGTATGGTGCATGTACAGGTACAGGTACAGGTACAGGTATAGCGCATGTACAGTACGCAGTATGGCGGTTGTACATCATATCCATGGATCTCTCTCTCTCTCTCTCTCTCTCTCTCTCTCGATCGATCGATCGGTCGACGCGTTTCTTTTTAACACGTTCACGATTAATTTCTTAATATTGCCCTGAAAGCTTATTCCGAAGTTCTCCAGCCGATCGTCGACGATGTTGTCCATATCGTCTTTTTACCTTCTCCTTTAATGCCTCGAGCGTTTGCATTTGTGACTCGTCCAAATTATCGATTTTCGCGTCGGTCTCATCGATACGTGAATCGGTCGATCTCATATTTTTGTTTGCATCGTATCGAACGCCTTGTATCGTAGTCAGAGTATTTCAGACTTTATCGTTTCTTTAGCGGTTTTCAGGTCTTCGATCAGTTTTTCATCCTGCTTAGCTAATATTTCAGATTTTATCGTCTCTTTAGCGGTTTTCAGTTCTTTGACCAGTTTTTTGGCGATCTCGGACTCAAGCTTCGCGTTAAGCGTGTCCACCTACGTCGAACGTACACGTTCGACACCCCGTTGTATACCCGTTTTAAGTCGCTGGGATTGTCGTCGGCACTCCTCGTTGGCTGTGCGCGTGACACTGTGACACTGTAGATATCTATTGTCCATTACAGGTATGGTGCATGTACAGGTACAGGTACAGGTACAGGTATAGCGCATGTACAGTACGCAGTATGGCGGTTGTACATCATATCCATGGATCTCTCTCTCTCTCTCTCTCTCTCTCTCTCTCTCTCTCTCTCGATCGATCGATCGGTCGACGCGTTTCTTTTTAACACGTTCACGATTAATTTCTTAATATTGCCCTGAAAGCTTATTCCGAAGTTCTCCAGCCGATTGTCGACGATGTTGTCCATATCGTCTTTTTACCTTCTCCTTTAATGCCTCGAGCGTTTGCATTTGTGACTCGTCCAAATTATCGATTTTCGCGTCGGTCTCATCGATACGTGAATCGGTCGATCTCATATTTTTGTTTGCATCGTATCGAACGCCTTGTATCGTAGTCAGAGTATTTCAGACTTTATCGTTTCTTTAGCGGTTTTCAGGTCTTCGATCAGTTTTTCATCCTGCTTAGCTAATATTTCAGATTTTATCGTCTCTTTAGCGGTTTTCAGTTCTTTGACCAGTTTTTTGGCGATCTCGGACTCAAGCTTCGCGTTAAGCGTGTCCACCTACGTCGAACGTACACGTTCGACACCCCGTTGTATACCCGTTTTAAGTCGCTGGGATTGTCGTCGGCACTCCTCGTTGGCTGTGCGCGTGACACTGTGACACTGTAGATATCTATTGTCCATTACAGGTATGGTGCATGTACAGGTACAGGTACAGGTACAGGTATAGCGCATGTACAGTACGCAGTATGGCGGTTGTACATCATATCCATGGATCTCTCTCTCTCTCTCTCTCTCTCTCTCTCTCTCTCTCTCTCTCTCTCTCTCGATCGATCGATCGATCGATCGGTCGACGCGTTTCTTTTTAACACGTTCACGATTAATTTCTTAATATTGCCCTGAAAGCTTATTCCGAAGTTCTCCAGCCGATCGTCGACGATGTTGTCCATATCGTCTTTTTACCTTCTCCTTTAATGCCTCGAGCGTTTGCATTTGTGACTCGTCCAAATTATCGATTTTCGCGTCGGTCTCATCGATACGTGAATCGGTCGATCTCATATTTTTGTTTGCATCGTATCGAACGCCTTGTATCGTAGTCAGAGTATTTCAGACTTTATCGTTTCTTTAGCGGTTTTCAGGTCTTCGATCAGTTTTTCATCCTGCTTAGCTAATATTTCAGATTTTATCGTCTCTTTAGTGGTTTTCAGTTCTTTGACCAGTTTTTTGGCGATCTCGGACTCAAGCTTCGCGTTAAGCGTGTCCACCTACGTCGAACGTACACGTTCGACACCCCGTTGTATACCCGTTTTAAGTCGCTGGGATTGTCGTCGGCACTCCTCGTTGGCTGTGCGCGTGACACTGTGACACTGTAGATATCTATTGTCCATTACAGGTATGGTGCATGTACAGGTACAGGTACAGGTACAGGTATAGCGCATGTACAATACGCAGTATGGCGGTTGTACATCATATCCATGGATCTCTCTCTCTCTCTCTCTCTCTCTCTCGATCGATCGATCGGTCGACGCGTTTCTTTTTAACACGTTCACGATTAATTTCTTAATATTGCCCTGAAAGCTTATTCCGAAGTTCTCCAGCCGATCGTCGACGATGTTGTCCATATCGTCTTTTTACCTTCTCCTTTAATGCCTCGAGCGTTTGCATTTGTGACTCGTCCAAATTATCGATTTTCGCGTCGGTCTCATCGATACGTGAATCGGTCGATCTCATATTTTTGTTTGCATCGTATCGAACGCCTTGTATCGTAGTCAGAGTATTTCAGACTTTATCGTTTCTTTAGCGGTTTTCAGGTCTTCGATCAGTTTTTCATCCTGCTTAGCTAATATTTCAGATTTTATCGTCTCTTTAGCGGTTTTCAGTTCTTTGACCAGTTTTTTGGCGATCTCGGACTCAAGCTTCGCGTTAAGCGTGTCCACCTACGTCGAACGTACACGTTCGACACCCCGTTGTATACCCGTTTTAAGTCGCTGGGATTGTCGTCGGCACTCCTCGTTGGCTGTGCGCGTGACACTGTGACACTGTAGATATCTATTGTCCATTACAGGTATGGTGCATGTACAGGTACAGGTACAGGTACAGGTATAGCGCATGTACAGTACGCAGTATGGCGGTTGTACATCATATCCATGGATCTCTCTCTCTCTCTCTCTCTCTCTCTCTCGATCGATCGATCGGTCGACGCGTTTCTTTTTAACACGTTCACGATTAATTTCTTAATATTGCCCTGAAAGCTTATTCCGAAGTTCTCCAGCCGATCGTCGACGATGTTGTCCATATCGTCTTTTTACCTTCTCCTTTAATGCCTCGAGCGTTTGCATTTGTGACTCGTCCAAATTATCGATTTTCGCGTCGGTCTCATCGATACGTGAATCGGTCGATCTCATATTTTTGTTTGCATCGTATCGAACGCCTTGTATCGTAGTCAGAGTATTTCAGACTTTATCGTTTCTTTAGCGGTTTTCAGGTCTTCGATCAGTTTTTCATCCTGCTTAGCTAATATTTCAGATTTTATCGTCTCTTTAGCGGTTTTCAGTTCTTTGACCAGTTTTTTGGCGATCTCGGACTCAAGCTTCGCGTTAAGCGTGTCCACCTACGTCGAACGTACACGTTCGACACCCCGTTGTATACCCGTTTTAAGTCGCTGGGATTGTCGTCGGCACTCCTCGTTGGCTGTGCGCGTGACACTGTGACACTGTAGATATCTATTGTCCATTACAGGTATGGTGCATGTACAGGTACAGGTACAGGTACAGGTATAGCGCATGTACAGTACGCAGTATGGCGGTTGTACATCATATCCATGGATCTCTCTCTCTCTCTCTCTCTCTCTCTCTCTCGATCGATCGATCGGTCGACGCGTTTCTTTTTAACACGTTCACGATTAATTTCTTAATATTGCCCTGAAAGCTTATTCCGAAGTTCTCCAGCCGATCGTCGACGATGTTGTCCATATCGTCTTTTTACCTTCTCCTTTAATGCCTCGAGCGTTTGCATTTGTGACTCGTCCAAATTATCGATTTTCGCGTCGGTCTCATCGATACGTGAATCGGTCGATCTCATATTTTTGTTTGCATCGTATCGAACGCCTTGTATCGTAGTCAGAGTATTTCAGACTTTATCGTTTCTTTAGCGGTTTTCAGGTCTTCGATCAGTTTTTCATCCTGCTTAGCTAATATTTCAGATTTTATCGTCTCTTTAGCGGTTTTCAGTTCTTTGACCAGTTTTTTGGCGATCTCGGACTCAAGCTTCGCGTTAAGCGTGTCCACCTACGTCGAACGTACACGTTCGACACCCCGTTGTATACCCGTTTTAAGTCGCTGGGATTGTCGTCGGCACTCCTCGTTGGCTGTGCGCGTGACACTGTGACACTGTAGATATCTATTGTCCATTACAGGTATGGTGCATGTACAGGTACAGGTACAGGTACAGGTATAGCGCATGTACAGTACGCAGTATGGCGGTTGTACATCATATCCATGGATCTCTCTCTCTCTCTCTCTCTCTCTCTCTCTCTCGATCGATCGATCGGTCGACGCGTTTCTTTTTAACACGTTCACGATTAATTTCTTAATATTGCCCTGAAAGCTTATTCCGAAGTTCTCCAGCCGATCGTCGACGATGTTGTCCATATCGTCTTTTTACCTTCTCCTTTAATGCCTCGAGCGTTTGCATTTGTGACTCGTCCAAATTATCGATTTTCGCGTCGGTCTCATCGATACGTGAATCGGTCGATCTCATATTTTTGTTTGCATCGTATCGAACGCCTTGTATCGTAGTCAGAGTATTTCAGACTTTATCGTTTCTTTAGCGGTTTTCAGGTCTTCGATCAGTTTTTCATCCTGCTTAGCTAATATTTCAGATTTTATCGTCTCTTTAGCGGTTTTCAGTTCTTTGACCAGTTTTTTGGCGATCTCGGACTCAAGCTTCGCGTTAAGCGTGTCCACCTACGTCGAACGTACACGTTCGACACCCCGTTGTATACCCGTTTTAAGTCGCTGGGATTGTCGTCGGCACTCCTCGTTGGCTGTGCGCGTGACACTGTGACACTGTAGATATCTATTGTCCATTACAGGTATGGTGCATGTACAGGTACAGGTACAGGTACAGGTATAGCGCATGTACAGTACGCAGTATGGCGGTTGTACATCATATCCATGGATCTCTCTCTCTCTCTCTCTCTCTCTCTCTCTCTCTCTCGATCGATCGATCGGTCGTCGCGTTTCTTTTTAACACGTTCACGATTAATTTCTTAATATTGCCCTGAAAGCTTATTCCGAAGTTCTCCAGCCGATTGTCGACGATGTTGTCCATATCGTCTTTTTACCTTCTCCTTTAATGCCTCGAGCGTTTGCATTTGTGACTCGTCCAAATTATCGATTTTCGCGTCGGTCTCATCGATACGTGAATCGGTCGATCTCATATTTTTGTTTGCATCGTATCGAACGCCTTGTATCGTAGTCAGAGTATTTCAGACTTTATCGTTTCTTTAGCGGTTTTCAGGTCTTCGATCAGTTTTTCATCCTGCTTAGCTAATATTTCAGATTTTATCGTCTCTTTAGCGGTTTTCAGTTCTTTGACCAGTTTTTTGGCGATCTCGGACTCAAGCTTCGCGTTAAGCGTGTCCACCTACGTCGAACGTACACGTTCGACACCCCGTTGTATACCCGTTTTAAGTCGCTGGGATTGTCGTCGGCACTCCTCGTTGGCTGTGCGCGTGACACTGTGACACTGTAGATATCTATTGTCCATTACAGGTATGGTGCATGTACAGGTATAGCGCATGTACAGTACGCAGTATGGCGGTTGTACATCATATCCATGGATCTCTCTCTCTCTCTCTCTCTCTCTCTCTCGATCGATCGATCGGTCGACGCGTTTCTTTTTAACACGTTCACGATTAATTTCTTAATATTGCCCTGAAAGCTTATTCCGAAGTTCTCCAGCCGATCGTCGACGATGTTGTCCATATCGTCTTTTTACCTTCTCCTTTAATGCCTCGAGCGTTTGCATTTGTGACTCGTCCAAATTATCGATTTTCGCGTCGGTCTCATCGATACGTGAATCGGTCGATCTCATATTTTTGTTTGCATCGTATCGAACGCCTTGTATCGTAGTCAGAGTATTTCAGACTTTATCGTTTCTTTAGCGGTTTTCAGGTCTTCGATCAGTTTTTCATCCTGCTTAGCTAATATTTCAGATTTTATCGTCTCTTTAGCGGTTTTCAGTTCTTTGACCAGTTTTTTGGCGATCTCGGACTCAAGCTTCGCGTTAAGCGTGTCCACCTACGTCGAACGTACACGTTCGACACCCCGTTGTATACCCGTTTTAAGTCGCTGGGATTGTCGTCGGCACTCCTCGTTGGCTGTGCGCGTGACACTGTGACACTGTAGATATCTATTGTCCATTACAGGTATGGTGCATGTACAGGTACAGGTACAGGTACAGGTATAGCGCATGTACAGTACGCAGTATGGCGGTTGTACATCATATCCATGGATCTCTCTCTCTCTCTCTCTCTCTCTCTCTCTCTCGATCGATCGATCGGTCGACGCGTTTCTTTTTAACACGTTCACGATTAATTTCTTAATATTGCCCTGAAAGCTTATTCCGAAGTTCTCCAGCCGATCGTCGACGATGTTGTCCATATCGTCTTTTTACCTTCTCCTTTAATGCCTCGAGCGTTTGCATTTGTGACTCGTCCAAATTATCGATTTTCGCGTCGGTCTCATCGATACGTGAATCGGTCGATCTCATATTTTTGTTTGCATCGTATCGAACGCCTTGTATCGTAGTCAGAGTATTTCAGACTTTATCGTTTCTTTAGCGGTTTTCAGGTCTTCGATCAGTTTTTCATCCTGCTTAGCTAATATTTCAGATTTTATCGTCTCTTTAGCGGTTTTCAGTTCTTTGACCAGTTTTTTGGCGATCTCGGACTCAAGCTTCGCGTTAAGCGTGTCCACCTACGTCGAACGTACACGTTCGACACCCCGTTGTATACCCGTTTTAAGTCGCTGGGATTGTCGTCGGCACTCCTCGTTGGCTGTGCGCGTGACACTGTGACACTGTAGATATCTATTGTCCATTACAGGTATGGTGCATGTACAGGTACAGGTACAGGTACAGGTATAGCGCATGTACAGTACGCAGTATGGCGGTTGTACATCATATCCATGGATCTCTCTCTCTCTCTCTCTCTCTCTCTCTCTCTCGATCGATCGATCGGTCGACGCGTTTCTTTTTAACACGTTCACGATTAATTTCTTAATATTGCCCTGAAAGCTTATTCCGAAGTTCTCCAGCCGATTGTCGACGATGTTGTCCATATCGTCTTTTTACCTTCTCCTTTAATGCCTCGAGCGTTTGCATTTGTGACTCGTCCAAATTATCGATTTTCGCGTCGGTCTCATCGATACGTGAATCGGTCGATCTCATATTTTTGTTTGCATCGTATCGAACGCCTTGTATCGTAGTCAGAGTATTTCAGACTTTATCGTTTCTTTAGCGGTTTTCAGGTCTTCGATCAGTTTTTCATCCTGCTTAGCTAATATTTCAGATTTTATCGTCTCTTTAGCGGTTTTCAGTTCTTTGACCAGTTTTTTGGCGATCTCGGACTCAAGCTTCGCGTTAAGCGTGTCCACCTACGTCGAACGTACACGTTCGACACCCCGTTGTATACCCGTTTTAAGTCGCTGGGATTGTCGTCGGCACTCCTCGTTGGCTGTGCGCGTGACACTGTGACACTGTAGATATCTATTGTCCATTACAGGTATGGTGCATGTACAGGTACAGGTACAGGTACAGGTATAGCGCATGTACAGTACGCAGTATGGCGGTTGTACATCATATCCATGGATCTCTCTCTCTCTCTCTCTCTCTCTCTCTCTCTCTCTCTCTCTCTCTCTCGATCGATCGATCGGTCGACGCGTTTCTTTTTAACACGTTCACGATTAATTTCTTAATATTGCCCTGAAAGCTTATTCCGAAGTTCTCCAGCCGATCGTCGACGATGTTGTCCATATCGTCTTTTTACCTTCTCCTTTAATGCCTCGAGCGTTTGCATTTGTGACTCGTCCAAATTATCGATTTTCGCGTCGGTCTCATCGATACGTGAATCGGTCGATCTCATATTTTTGTTTGCATCGTATCGAACGCCTTGTATCGTAGTCAGAGTATTTCAGACTTTATCGTTTCTTTAGCGGTTTTCAGGTCTTCGATCAGTTTTTCATCCTGCTTAGCTAATATTTCAGATTTTATCGTCTCTTTAGTGGTTTTCAGTTCTTTGACCAGTTTTTTGGCGATCTCGGACTCAAGCTTCGCGTTAAGCGTGTCCACCTACGTCGAACGTACACGTTCGACACCCCGTTGTATACCCGTTTTAAGTCGCTGGGATTGTCGTCGGCACTCCTCGTTGGCTGTGCGCGTGACACTGTGACACTGTAGATATCTATTGTCCATTACAGGTATGGTGCATGTACAGGTACAGGTACAGGTACAGGTATAGCGCATGTACAATACGCAGTATGGCGGTTGTACATCATATCCATGGATCTCTCTCTCTCTCTCTCTCTCTCTCTCTCGATCGATCGATCGGTCGACGCGTTTCTTTTTAACACGTTCACGATTAATTTCTTAATATTGCCCTGAAAGCTTATTCCGAAGTTCTCCAGCCGATCGTCGACGATGTTGTCCATATCGTCTTTTTACCTTCTCCTTTAATGCCTCGAGCGTTTGCATTTGTGACTCGTCCAAATTATCGATTTTCGCGTCGGTCTCATCGATACGTGAATCGGTCGATCTCATATTTTTGTTTGCATCGTATCGAACGCCTTGTATCGTAGTCAGAGTATTTCAGACTTTATCGTTTCTTTAGCGGTTTTCAGGTCTTCGATCAGTTTTTCATCCTGCTTAGCTAATATTTCAGATTTTATCGTCTCTTTAGCGGTTTTCAGTTCTTTGACCAGTTTTTTGGCGATCTCGGACTCAAGCTTCGCGTTAAGCGTGTCCACCTACGTCGAACGTACACGTTCGACACCCCGTTGTATACCCGTTTTAAGTCGCTGGGATTGTCGTCGGCACTCCTCGTTGGCTGTGCGCGTGACACTGTGACACTGTAGATATCTATTGTCCATTACAGGTATGGTGCATGTACAGGTACAGGTACAGGTACAGGTATAGCGCATGTACAGTACGCAGTATGGCGGTTGTACATCATATCCATGGATCTCTCTCTCTCTCTCTCTCTCTCTCTCTCGATCGATCGATCGGTCGACGCGTTTCTTTTTAACACGTTCACGATTAATTTCTTAATATTGCCCTGAAAGCTTATTCCGAAGTTCTCCAGCCGATCGTCGACGATGTTGTCCATATCGTCTTTTTACCTTCTCCTTTAATGCCTCGAGCGTTTGCATTTGTGACTCGTCCAAATTATCGATTTTCGCGTCGGTCTCATCGATACGTGAATCGGTCGATCTCATATTTTTGTTTGCATCGTATCGAACGCCTTGTATCGTAGTCAGAGTATTTCAGACTTTATCGTTTCTTTAGCGGTTTTCAGGTCTTCGATCAGTTTTTCATCCTGCTTAGCTAATATTTCAGATTTTATCGTCTCTTTAGCGGTTTTCAGTTCTTTGACCAGTTTTTTGGCGATCTCGGACTCAAGCTTCGCGTTAAGCGTGTCCACCTACGTCGAACGTACACGTTCGACACCCCGTTGTATACCCGTTTTAAGTCGCTGGGATTGTCGTCGGCACTCCTCGTTGGCTGTGCGCGTGACACTGTGACACTGTAGATATCTATTGTCCATTACAGGTATGGTGCATGTACAGGTACAGGTACAGGTACAGGTATAGCGCATGTACAGTACGCAGTATGGCGGTTGTACATCATATCCATGGATCTCTCTCTCTCTCTCTCTCTCTCTCTCTCTCTCTCGATCGATCGATCGGTCGACGCGTTTCTTTTTAACACGTTCACGATTAATTTCTTAATATTGCCCTGAAAGCTTATTCCGAAGTTCTCCAGCCGATCGTCGACGATGTTGTCCATATCGTCTTTTTACCTTCTCCTTTAATGCCTCGAGCGTTTGCATTTGTGACTCGTCCAAATTATCGATTTTCGCGTCGGTCTCATCGATACGTGAATCGGTCGATCTCATATTTTTGTTTGCATCGTATCGAACGCCTTGTATCGTAGTCAGAGTATTTCAGACTTTATCGTTTCTTTAGCGGTTTTCAGGTCTTCGATCAGTTTTTCATCCTGCTTAGCTAATATTTCAGATTTTATCGTCTCTTTAGCGGTTTTCAGTTCTTTGACCAGTTTTTTGGCGATCTCGGACTCAAGCTTCGCGTTAAGCGTGTCCACCTACGTCGAACGTACACGTTCGACACCCCGTTGTATACCCGTTTTAAGTCGCTGGGATTGTCGTCGGCACTCCTCGTTGGCTGTGCGCGTGACACTGTGACACTGTAGATATCTATTGTCCATTACAGGTATGGTGCATGTACAGGTACAGGTACAGGTACAGGTATAGCGCATGTACAGTACGCAGTATGGCGGTTGTACATCATATCCATGGATCTCTCTCTCTCTCTCTCTCTCTCTCTCTCTCTCTCTCGATCGATCGATCGGTCGTCGCGTTTCTTTTTAACACGTTCACGATTAATTTCTTAATATTGCCCTGAAAGCTTATTCCGAAGTTCTCCAGCCGATTGTCGACGATGTTGTCCATATCGTCTTTTTACCTTCTCCTTTAATGCCTCGAGCGTTTGCATTTGTGACTCGTCCAAATTATCGATTTTCGCGTCGGTCTCATCGATACGTGAATCGGTCGATCTCATATTTTTGTTTGCATCGTATCGAACGCCTTGTATCGTAGTCAGAGTATTTCAGACTTTATCGTTTCTTTAGCGGTTTTCAGGTCTTCGATCAGTTTTTCATCCTGCTTAGCTAATATTTCAGATTTTATCGTCTCTTTAGCGGTTTTCAGTTCTTTGACCAGTTTTTTGGCGATCTCGGACTCAAGCTTCGCGTTAAGCGTGTCCACCTACGTCGAACGTACACGTTCGACACCCCGTTGTATACCCGTTTTAAGTCGCTGGGATTGTCGTCGGCACTCCTCGTTGGCTGTGCGCGTGACACTGTGACACTGTAGATATCTATTGTCCATTACAGGTATGGTGCATGTACAGGTACAGGTACAGGTACAGGTATAGCGCATGTACAGTACGCAGTATGGCGGTTGTACATCATATCCATGGATCTCTCTCTCTCTCTCTCTCTCTCTCTCTCTCTCGATCGATCGATCGGTCGACGCGTTTCTTTTTAACACGTTCACGATTAATTTCTTAATATTGCCCTGAAAGCTTATTCCGAAGTTCTCCAGCCGATCGTCGACGATGTTGTCCATATCGTCTTTTTACCTTCTCCTTTAATGCCTCGAGCGTTTGCATTTGTGACTCGTCCAAATTATCGATTTTCGCGTCGGTCTCATCGATACGTGAATCGGTCGATCTCATATTTTTGTTTGCATCGTATCGAACGCCTTGTATCGTAGTCAGAGTATTTCAGACTTTATCGTTTCTTTAGCGGTTTTCAGGTCTTCGATCAGTTTTTCATCCTGCTTAGCTAATATTTCATATTTTATCGTCTCTTTAGCGGTTTTCAGTTCTTTGACCAGTTTTTTGGCGATCTCGGACTCAAGCTTCGCGTTAAGCGTGTCCACCTACGTCGAACGTACACGTTCGACACCCCGTTGTATACCCGTTTTAAGTCGCTGGGATTGTCGTCGGCACTCCTCGTTGGCTGTGCGCGTGACACTGTGACACTGTAGATATCTATTGTCCATTACAGGTATGGTGCATGTACAGGTACAGGTACAGGTACAGGTATAGCGCATGTACAGTACGCAGTATGGCGGTTGTACATCATATCCATGGATCTCTCTCTCTCTCTCTCTCTCTCTCTCTCTCTCTCTCGATCGATCGATCGGTCGACGCGTTTCTTTTTAACACGTTCACGATTAATTTCTTAATATTGCCCTGAAAGCTTATTCCGAAGTTCTCCAGCCGATCGTCGACGATGTTGTCCATATCGTCTTTTTACCTTCTCCTTTAATGCCTCGAGCGTTTGCATTTGTGACTCGTCCAAATTATCGATTTTCGCGTCGGTCTCATCGATACGTGAATCGGTCGATCTCATATTTTTGTTTGCATCGTATCGAACGCCTTGTATCGTAGTCAGAGTATTTCAGACTTTATCGTTTCTTTAGCGGTTTTCAGGTCTTCGATCAGTTTTTCATCCTGCTTAGCTAATAGTTCAGATTTTATCGTCTCTTTAGCGGTTTTCAGTTCTTTGACCAGTTTTTTGGCGATCTCGGACTCAAGCTTCGCGTTAAGCGTGTCCACCTACGTCGAACGTACACGTTCGACACCCCGTTGTATACCCGTTTTAAGTCGCTGGGATTGTCGTCGGCACTCCTCGTTGGCTGTGCGCGTGACACTGTGACACTGTAGATATCTATTGTCCATTACAGGTATGGTGCATGTACAGGTACAGGTACAGGTACAGGTATAGCGCATGTACAGTACGCAGTATGGCGGTTGTACATCATATCCATGGATCTCTCTCTCTCTCTCTCTCTCTCTCTCTCTCTCTCTCGATCGATCGATCGGTCGACGCGTTTCTTTTTAACACGTTCACGATTAATTTCTTAATATTGCCCTGAAAGCTTATTCCGAAGTTCTCCAGCCGATTGTCGACGATGTTGTCCATATCGTCTTTTTACCTTCTCCTTTAATGCCTCGAGCGTTTGCATTTGTGACTCGTCCAAATTATCGATTTTCGCGTCGGTCTCATCGATACGTGAATCGGTCGATCTCATATTTTTGTTTGCATCGTATCGAACGCCTTGTATCGTAGTCAGAGTATTTCAGACTTTATCGTTTCTTTAGCGGTTTTCAGGTCTTCGATCAGTTTTTCATCCTGCTTAGCTAATATTTCAGATTTTATCGTCTCTTTAGCGGTTTTCAGTTCTTTGACCAGTTTTTTGGCGATCTCGGACTCAAGCTTCGCGTTAAGCGTGTCCACCTACGTCGAACGTACACGTTCGACACCCCGTTGTATACCCGTTTTAAGTCGCTGGGATTGTCGTCGGCACTCCTCGTTGGCTGTGCGCGTGACACTGTGACACTGTAGATATCTATTGTCCATTACAGGTATGGTGCATGTACAGGTACAGGTACAGGTACAGGTATAGCGCATGTACAGTACGCAGTATGGCGGTTGTACATCATATCCATGGATCTCTCTCTCTCTTTCTCTCTCTCTCTCTCTCTCTCTCTCTCGATCGATCGATCGGTCGACGCGTTTCTTTTTAACACGTTCACGATTAATTTCTTAATATTGCCCTGAAAGCTTATTCCGAAGTTCTCCAGCCGATCGTCGACGATGTTGTCCATATCGTCTTTTTACCTTCTCCTTTAATGCCTCGAGCGTTTGCATTTGTGACTCGTCCAAATTATCGATTTTCGCGTCGGTCTCATCGATACGTGAATCGGTCGATCTCATATTTTTGTTTGCATCGTATCGAACGCCTTGTATCGTAGTCAGAGTATTTCAGACTTTATCGTTTCTTTAGCGGTTTTCAGGTCTTCGATCAGTTTTTCATCCTGCTTAGCTAATATTTCATATTTTATCGTCTCTTTAGCGGTTTTCAGTTCTTTGACCAGTTTTTTGGCGATCTCGGACTCAAGCTTCGCGTTAAGCGTGTCCACCTACGTCGAACGTACACGTTCGACACCCCGTTGTATACCCGTTTTAAGTCGCTGGGATTGTCGTCGGCACTCCTCGTTGGCTGTGCGCGTGACACTGTGACACTGTAGATATCTATTGTCCATTACAGGTATGGTGCATGTACAGGTACAGGTACAGGTACAGGTATAGCGCATGTACAGTACGCAGTATGGCGGTTGTACATCATATCCATGGATCTCTCTCTCTCTCTCTCTCTCTCTCTCTCTCGATCGATCGATCGGTCGACGCGTTTCTTTTTAACACGTTCACGATTAATTTCTTAATATTGCCCTGAAAGCTTATTCCGAAGTTCTCCAGCCGATCGTCGACGATGTTGTCCATATCGTCTTTTTACCTTCTCCTTTAATGCCTCGAGCGTTTGCATTTGTGACTCGTCCAAATTATCGATTTTCGCGTCGGTCTCATCGATACGTGAATCGGTCGATCTCATATTTTTGTTTGCATCGTATCGAACGCCTTGTATCGTAGTCAGAGTATTTCAGACTTTATCGTTTCTTTAGCGGTTTTCAGGTCTTCGATCAGTTTTTCATCCTGCTTAGCTAATATTTCAGATTTTATCGTCTCTTTAGCGGTTTTCAGTTCTTTGACCAGTTTTTTGGCGATCTCGGACTCAAGCTTCGCGTTAAGCGTGTCCACCTACGTCGAACGTACACGTTCGACACCCCGTTGTATACCCGTTTTAAGTCGCTGGGATTGTCGTCGGCACTCCTCGTTGGCTGTGCGCGTGACACTGTGACACTGTAGATATCTATTGTCCATTACAGGTATGGTGCATGTACAGGTACAGGTACAGGTACAGGTATAGCGCATGTACAGTACGCAGTATGGCGGTTGTACATCATATCCATGGATCTCTCTCTCTCTCTCTCTCTCTCTCTCTCTCTCTCTCTCGATCGATCGATCGGTCGACGCGTTTCTTTTTAACACGTTCACGATTAATTTCTTAATATTGCCCTGAAAGCTTATTCCGAAGTTCTCCAGCCGATTGTCGACGATGTTGTCCATATCGTCTTTTTACCTTCTCCTTTAATGCCTCGAGCGTTTGCATTTGTGACTCGTCCAAATTATCGATTTTCGCGTCGGTCTCATCGATACGTGAATCGGTCGATCTCATATTTTTGTTTGCATCGTATCGAACGCCTTGTATCGTAGTCAGAGTATTTCAGACTTTATCGTTTCTTTAGCGGTTTTCAGGTCTTCGATCAGTTTTTCATCCTGCTTAGCTAATATTTCAGATTTTATCGTCTCTTTAGCGGTTTTCAGTTCTTTGACCAGTTTTTTGGCGATCTCGGACTCAAGCTTCGCGTTAAGCGTGTCCACCTACGTCGAACGTACACGTTCGACACCCCGTTGTATACCCGTTTTAAGTCGCTGGGATTGTCGTCGGCACTCCTCGTTGGCTGTGCGCGTGACACTGTGACACTGTAGATATCTATTGTCCATTACAGGTATGGTGCATGTACAGGTACAGGTACAGGTACAGGTATAGCGCATGTACAGTACGCAGTATGGCGGTTGTACATCATATCCATGGATCTCTCTCTCTCTTTCTCTCTCTCTCTCTCTCTCTCTCGATCGATCGATCGATCGGTCGACGCGTTTCTTTTTAACACGTTCACGATTAATTTCTTAATATTGCCCTGAAAGCTTATTCCGAAGTTCTCCAGCCGATCGTCGACGATGTTGTCCATATCGTCTTTTTACCTTCTCCTTTAATGCCTCGAGCGTTTGCATTTGTGACTCGTCCAAATTATCGATTTTCGCGTCGGTCTCATCGATACGTGAATCGGTCGATCTCATATTTTTGTTTGCATCGTATCGAACGCCTTGTATCGTAGTCAGAGTATTTCAGACTTTATCGTTTCTTTAGCGGTTTTCAGGTCTTCGATCAGTTTTTCATCCTGCTTAGCTAATATTTCAGATTTTATCGTCTCTTTAGCGGTTTTCAGTTCTTTGACCAGTTTTTTGGCGATCTCGGACTCAAGCTTCGCGTTAAGCGTGTCCACCTACGTCGAACGTACACGTTCGACACCCCGTTGTATACCCGTTTTAAGTCGCTGGGATTGTCGTCGGCACTCCTCGTTGGCTGTGCGCGTGACACTGTGACACTGTAGATATCTATTGTCCATTACAGGTATGGTGCATGTACAGGTACAGGTACAGGTACAGGTATAGCGCATGTACAATACGCAGTATGGCGGTTGTACATCATATCCATGGATCTCTCTCTCTCTCTCTCTCTCTCTCTCGATCGATCGATCGGTCGACGCGTTTCTTTTTAACACGTTCACGATTAATTTCTTAATATTGCCCTGAAAGCTTATTCCGAAGTTCTCCAGCCGATCGTCGACGATGTTGTCCATATCGTCTTTTTACCTTCTCCTTTAATGCCTCGAGCGTTTGCATTTGTGACTCGTCCAAATTATCGATTTTCGCGTCGGTCTCATCGATACGTGAATCGGTCGATCTCATATTTTTGTTTGCATCGTATCGAACGCCTTGTATCGTAGTCAGAGTATTTCAGACTTTATCGTTTCTTTAGCGGTTTTCAGGTCTTCGATCAGTTTTTCATCCTGCTTAGCTAATATTTCAGATTTTATCGTCTCTTTAGCGGTTTTCAGTTCTTTGACCAGTTTTTTGGCGATCTCGGACTCAAGCTTCGCGTTAAGCGTGTCCACCTACGTCGAACGTACACGTTCGACACCCCGTTGTATACCCGTTTTAAGTCGCTGGGATTGTCGTCGGCACTCCTCGTTGGCTGTGCGCGTGACACTGTGACACTGTAGATATCTATTGTCCATTACAGGTATGGTGCATGTACAGGTACAGGTACAGGTACAGGTATAGCGCATGTACAGTACGCAGTATGGCGGTTGTACATCATATCCATGGATCTCTCTCTCTCTCTCTCTCTCTCTCTCTCT